>OMOT01005012.1:16647-28667 GCA_900312575.1 Acanthochaenus luetkenii
TCCAACCCCCCCTGCCATGAGACGTTTATGATGAGGCTGACCCAGGTTATTAAAATACCGCAGAAATGATCACTCATAACGCTCTCTCCTTTTGTTGTCGGCAAAGAATGGCAGGGGGGAGGATTGGTTGGGATGAGAGGTTGAAAGGGGTCCTGTATTAGAAATGGCACTTTATCCATTAAAGCAGGATTTCCCCTGTCTCTTTGCGTAATTACCTGCAACCGTCAGCTCTGTGCTTGGGCTTACCTTGTTTACACTGTGTGTCTCGCAGTCTAGCTGTCTCGCTGCGGGGCTCCGTTGCACTGTCTTCTGCTCTGCCTTTGTCTCTCTCGATGTCGTTCACTTGTCTGTCTTGGCTGTCGGGGCCAACCTTGAAAGAGGAGGCGTAAACACACCCAGAAGAGCAATGTCAATGGAAAGAGAGGATAAATAGACACAAGTTAAAGCAAGCCCCATAGTGTTTTTCTTTTCTTATTTAGTCATGTGGAAGCTGTGTTCATTTATTTACTATTTACAATCTGGCACTCATATAACTCAAAACCATTAATGTGCTTTGCAATGTTAATCACATGCTAATGCAATTGCATATCCCCCTTTTTTAGCCCTACCTCCTAGCAAACAGCACCACTCTGACTTAATTGTGAGGGTGAAAAAACAACGCATACAGACTTCCTCTCATATTTAATTTTATCTTTGAATAAAAGAGCTATAGGAAAGTATTAATCTGCTTAACATTTCTAAGTACATCCGCCAAAGGATTTTGCTTTTTTAAATCTTACATATGCTCAGCAGAGTTACTGGCAAAAACTGTACATTTTCCTCATTTCATCCTTTCAACATCAAATGGTGAGCAGCAAAAATTGGATCAGACTTCAAAGACTGTGATGTGCTCCAAGTCACAGAGTAGCTCTTCTATTTCACATATTGAATTCGAGCAGGATATCAAAGTGCTACCAAAGAACCTCAGGTCTTTACTAAAAAAGGGGTCTAACATCTGTAGAAAGAGAAGCGCAAAGACAAATCACCTCAGGGAACAGCGAGCATTTATTCTCAGCCGTGAATTTCCAGCCTTTTGATTCTCTCATTGCCGTACCACCCTGTCTTCTCCTCTGTGACGGAGGCTGGAGCAAGAGAAGTCTTTTGTCTCAAGGACTCGGAAAAATTCCCAACGAATAATCTACGCTAAAGCTGCTTTGTAGAAGTGCAGTATTATGCATACATAGCTAAAGCCAGGCATAAGAAAATGCTAATTTCACTGATATTCTGTTACTTACCTTTCCTCTATGCATGTGATCTGTAAGTGACTGTCTGCTCTTTGGGCCATTTGACCTGTGAAAGTAAAGCACCGCATAGTATTGTATATGACACTGTAAATATCCTGTTACTACATAGTAATGGAACAATATGTTTTTCATATGGTCTTACACTAGTAGAGCAGGGGTTGATTCAGATTTAACTTGTATAATAGCAAATTCACTCTGGTTTACGGTTGTGCAATTTGTCGAGATACACGTTTGCTCCTGTGTGTGATCGTCATCACAGCATTACTAAGAAGGTGCAGAGAAATGTCAACAAAAAACAAACAAAATCTCAGACAGTGTGGTTGTGCAACTGGAGCCTTTGGTGTTGGAAGCAAACACCGGCGTCGTGCGTGGCAGAGAGGAGGGATATCAAAAGGGAAGAGAACAGCATGTAGGTGAGAACATAGATCTCACGGGAGGAAAATGGGCCAGATCATGTCAAAATGAATCTATATGGAGAGATTCCAACACTGATTAAACAGAATTGTTAAGTGGAGGATTGAAGATTTTCTCACCGAGGAATATGATTGTAAACACGGAGAGAAAAATCCCCGATGAGACTCTGCTCAGTTTGAGGATACAACAAGCATAACATTTTCAGATGTGTAAATCTCGTCTTTTGAGTCGGAGTCCGGAGAGAGATGCGCGACGTTGACCAAAAGTCAACAAAGGATTAAACAAGCGAAGGTTTAGGGCTGGATATGGGTGTGAATTGTTTTAACACCGATATGCACTGGTTGGCAACATAATTCTACACCATATCTTCGTCGTTTACAAAAACCTCTCCATGTATTCCTCTCAGCTTTATATACAAAGCTTAATAACAACCAAAATGATCGAGTTTAGTTTCGTCTGAAAGGCTTCCTGGTGTCAGGTTAGGGGACTTGTATCAACAGATAAACAGCTAGAGCGTTTGTCCAGATGAGATGTGTGCGAGTTGTAGTGCGGAGAGAAGCTAGCTGCAGATTGAGCTAAGCGCCGCCAATGGCCTGACACCATGTGTGCTGCTGTTCCGCTGGCGGCTGGTCTCCCGCTTAGCACATACTTCCTTAATGACCGGCCTGCCCATATGCTGAATAAACACAAACTCTTGGGCTCATACATCTGGAGACCAGTACAGCGCCCAACCCCATTTGTGGTCAGACAAGTGCGCTATCTTGGTGGAAAGATATTTATTACATTTTTAAAACTGAAAGAGGTGGTGTGTAGGGAGGAGCTTTCTCTTGTGGTTGAAACAACAGTACATTACAGGGCAAACGGAGCCCGTCTGCTGGCAGGGATAAAGATGAGTGACTGGTATGCAAGTCCTCTTGCTCACTGAGGGGTCTCCGGTGGTGGTCTCATATTCGAGTCCTATTCAAAGACTGTTTATAGAGGAACGAGTTTGGGAAATACACTGAGAAATACAATGAAATAAAACGTTGAAGCCTAATCTCTGCACACGATTTATAAAAAGAAGCAATAACAAACAAACAAACATCATGCCGCAGGAAAATATCTTTCCAATGAGAACTGAAGGACTAGGGGTGTAGAGGCTCACCAAGCGTGCTCCTCCTTGGTGGTCTTCCCACCAGCCTCAGGGAGAGATCTGGGCCTCTGTCCGTGGCCTCGACGCACCCGATGGCCCCTGTAAGCTGCACAGGCGCCCAACAACCAATGTTAGACGCGGTGAAGGTCCATGCCCTCACGCGGTCGCACAACCATTTCCCTCTCTCTGTTATCATTCTAAATAACATACAAGACGTCCACTAACACCACCGAGGCAGTTTGTAAATGTAACTGCTGTAATTAACACCAATTACAATGATTTATCAGAGCACTAAAAAAGGAAGCCTGCCTCTAAAAACACGTATTTGCCGACAGAAAGTGAAATGTGCAGTGGGAAATCGTTGCGTGATTAAAGGGACAGACTGGGCTCTGACGCCCGCTGAGTTACTCCGTCAACGGGCTTTGTGTTTTACTTGTAAAATTATATGCACAGGAAAATAACGCTCAAGTACAATGTTGAGCCACGGTTCTATTTTGCATGGTCTAATCTGATCGATGGTGAGCGTGTCCCCCGGGCCCCGCTGAGATCTGAGAAGCCACCAGGCTCATCCATTTGAAAGGCATCTGTTTATTTTCAGAATGCAAATGCGGCCCACCTCAAAGGCTATAAGCTGCAGAGAACACACAATGTGAATGTGCTGGAGTGCTCCTCCGGGGGGCTGAGGCCCCACTTGTGTCAGGTTCAGGTTCTGCCTGAACCCTGGCGCCCACACACAAACACACTTCTAAAGAGAAAGACGGGAGCGACAGAGAGGCTTTTCTCACACCGAAAACCCTGTTTACCCATTCCGCGGCATTATTTACAAGGGTTTTTAATGGAGGACATTTGCACAAGGTGTGCAGGCGACCGAGATGCTCCGTGTGCCAGATGAGGGCAGCCCTTAGGACAGCCAAGGGAAACAATGCCAAATCTCCTCCCCCAGCCCTCCTCTCTCCTGCCCCTCTTGGCACCCTCCCTTGTCCTCCAGTGAGAGGCTCAGAGGAGGGAGGGGAGGGGGAGGGGTGAGGGGGGAGACCCAGGAAGGTTAATGTGCCCACTTTGATCTTCGTCAAGGCACACTGAGTAAGAATTAATTTACATTTCAGATGAAAAGGTTGACAGTATAAAAAGGCATCTTGTTTCTGGTATGCGGGAGCTGTGTAATAGGCCAGGAATTTGAGGGAGGAAGTCGTGAGGAAACAGAAGGGATAAGCCGCTCTCTTGCCTTCGCTGGGAAGGAGATGAAAGGGAAAAAGGGATCTCAGTGTGCACCGGTCTTCTGAAACATGGGGACCAAATGCTGCCCAAACTTTCAAAAGCTTTTCTTTTCATGCATTATTAATTAATTATCACCGTTTCGTAGGCCACTCATTGAGATCAAAAAGGTGTTTCACAAAGCCGTAAGGTTTTCAGGCCTTTGTCACTTTTCCTTTTGAAAAGGCGCGAAAAAGTGGCGTGCATTTTCCACTGGACTACACGGCAATTCCAGAAGTCTGCAACTCAATCAATCTTTATTTATATAGCCCTTTTATACAAGTATGTCTCAAAGGGCTTTACATTGCATGCATCATATACATAGTACATCACACCATGCACCACACTACACACAAACACATATATTTGCATGTCTTTGACTGTGGGAGGAAACCGGAGCACCCGGAGGAAACCCACGCGAACACGGGGAGAACATGCAAACTCCACACAGAAAGGGCCAGGCGAGATTTGAACCCAGGACCTTCTTGCTGTGAGGCGACAGTGCTAACCACTGCGCCACCGTGCAACTGAGTGTATGAAGGCATTATCGACAGTTCTTTACCTGACTGTATGCGGACAGCGGCCTCTTCCCTCTCCTTTTTTGTTTGCTTGAGGGTTTGCCGAGCAACATAGCCCCTCCAGGCTAGAGAGAGAGAGAGAGAGAGAGAGAGAGAGAGAGAGAGAGAGAGAGAGAGAGAGAGAGAATGGCTACTGCTGACCAACCTCTGTGAAACCAAATAGACTGCACATACTACAGAAGATCCCACTTCAAAACACTGCTGAACCAGGTGGCAGTGGGACAGATCCCTTTGAACTCTCCGAGGTCTTATTGTCTCTTCTGAAGCATTGCTCTCAGGTCAAGCTGTGGTCATCAAACTCATCTCTTGTACGAAGACTCGCCAGCGCATAAAAGACTAGAGGTGATTAAGAAGGCGGCGGTCCGACTCACTAAACATTTGCACCTGTCTCAACAATCGATGATAAAAGAGACGCATCATATTTCTGTCTTCGTTTGCGATTCTTTCCCTTAAGTTCGAATACTTCTTTCCCCTCCGTTTTCTGTCTAATTGATATTGGTCTACCTGACTGGATGACGACGGCCCCGTGGTTCCTCTTCTGCTTCTCTTTTCGGTAGCGCCGGGCCCCCAGCCAGCCCTTGGTGTACGCCTGCATCACCATCACCCGTGCGATCACCTCCCTCAGCAGCAGGTTCAGCTGCTCCACATGGTAGTACTTCAGAAACACCTGACAGGCAGTGTAGATTAACACTGAGGTCTTTGCATTGCCATGCATAGGAACAGACAGAGGCGCAGGCGAGATTGTATTGCAAGACGCACTCAGTTTTTTTGGCACATGTTGTAACTGTGATGAAGTTAGCATAGCGCCAAACATGTAACACCGAAAACACATTTAGTCATTCTACATAGGAGCTTTTTGTTTTTTTTAAAATGAAATGGTAATCACATTACCTTAGTCTTCCCTAGGACCCAGTTTTGTAGTTTGGCCCGCTCCAAAATGGCAACGGCATTCTCTTTGCTAATCTCGGGCATCTGGTGAGCCCGGAAGGCGAGGTAGTAATATCTAAGAGGGAACAAATAGAGGAATAATATGACGTTGCTGTAGCACTCGAAGAGGACAGAGATATTGTAGAATACAAATCGGAACACCTTTATTCCACACAACTTTAAAGTAGAAGTATTTGGAACTGTCGTTTTCAAGCCCCCGGTGCCGCAGTTGGAAAACACGACTGCTCCAGTTCCAGCAGAAGAAAAAACGAGCCTGGCTGAGACATGAGTCTTCAACAGAGGCCTATTGTTTGAGCTCTTTTGAATTGACGATAGTCTCTTATTTCAATGGCCACAGAAGATGCCCATCAGCCAAGGCCTATCAGTGTGCATCGGCGTGTTTGCGGCGTATTGTCTGGGGCTGGCCACTGATCCCCTTGTCGTTCACAAAATACCAGCATAGGACAAAGTGGCTCTAACTGTTTGCCCAGGAACATAAAGGCTCCAAAACCACTGGTTCGTCCGTTGTGTTCTGGTGTTGGCTGAAGAGAAGAACAAGAAGAAGAAGAAAACACATCTTTGAACTCCCCCCTCCCCACCTCAGTCTACAGCCTTTCAGTCTAATTCTTGTTGATACCTGTTATTTCTTTGATGGTAAATACAAAGCACTGCTTGGCAACATCAGACGAGCCTTTGATATGAGAGCACAAATTTAAATCAGTTTTCACTAAAGATGCAGTTTAGCCATTCGGTCTGTCAGTGATATTTCTGCCTGGCTCGGGTGGGATGATATGGATTCAATAGCAAGGTTAAAACGTAGTCTGAAGGGGAATATACGTTAACCCACTCTCTCTCAGTCACACACACGCGCACACACAGTGCTGTAGTGGCACGCACAATAATGCACACACACACACACACACCATGCTTTACCGCACCGTTGTGACGAAAAGAGAGAGACAGAGACAGAAGGCAAAGCTCTCGATCTACCGGTCCATCTTTGTCCCTACTCTCACCTATGGCCATGAAGGGTCATGACCGAAAGAACGAGATTGCGGATGCAAGCGGCCGAAATGGGTTTTCTCAGGAGGGTGGCCGGCATCTCCCTTAGAGACAAGGGGAGAAGTCGAAAGGAGCCAGTTGAGGTGGTTCGGGCATCTTGTGAGGACGCCACCTGGTGGCCTCCCTAGGGAGGTTTTCCAGGGACGTCCAGCTGGGAGGAGACCACGGGGCAGACCGAGGACTAGGTGGAGGGATAATATCTCCACGCTGGCCTGGGAACGCCTTGGGATCCCCCAGTCAGAGCTGGTTAATGTGGCCAGGGAAAGGGAAGTTTGGGGCCCCCTGCTGGAGCTGCTACCTCCGCGACCCGACTTCGGATAAGCGGTTGCAGATGGATGGATGGATGGCGTACATTATGCACTGCATACACACACACACACACACACACAGACACACACACACACACACTTCATGCACAGAGCTTGCTGCAGAGATAACAGTAAAGTATCAGGTTAGGTGATTCATTCATTCCACTACACTAACACTGGGAGAAAAATTAGGACACGAAAGGAAATACCATGTGATCATTCTAAGTTTTAGTTCATCATAATGAAACGTAATTTGTAAGGCTTCCAAGAGCAGTGAGACTAACCAGCCACCTCAAAGCTTTTCACAGGCCACAAGCCCAAGTTAATATATAATCTTAACGCCTCCCCCATTAGAGGCGCCTGGAATATCTTTCAACGGATAATTGATCAAATGTATGTTTCCTTGCATTTTCCCAAGGACCGTGTCTGAGTATATATTGTTTTCCTTAACCGGGCCATATTAACCCGGGAAGTATTAGTGTATACTTTTGACATTTTGGGTTGCTGAGTTATCTGATGGACATTTGAACAGAAGTACAGTATGTAGCACTTTCCCACATTTTTATAAACAAAAACAACGTCCTTACATAAAGTACCCCATATGACGAAAGCCTGTTTTAATGGTGTCATAATGCAACATCAATGGGACAAGGAGACCACAGCTGAGCTTTTCCAGGACACCGAGCATAGGAAGAAACTATTTTACAAATAGTAAAAGGAACTCCATTAAAATGTATCACCCCTAATAATCACAGTTCCTCCCAGTTTGAATTTCATCCTTGTTTTCCAGACTGGAGTATCCACCCAGTTAAGAGAGTTGTAGGATGTAGTCTTCCACTATCACTAATGACTATTAGTCAGCCCCTATCTAATTAAGGAAGCCCGTTTCCCTGTGTGATGTAGAGGCGGTTCACTTGCTCTGCACTATCTCTGGGGTTGTGTCATCCCTCAGCACGTGTGTTACCTGTTGACGAAGTCTTCAAACAGGATGCGGTGGGAGTAGCCTTGCCGGCGGATATTCACCGTCTCCAGGATCCCGGTGTAGCGCAGCTGCACCGTCACCCTCTCCTTGCAGAAGCGCAGCGCCTGCCTGTCATCATTGGGTTTGATGCAGCGCACAAAGTGCGGCTGACCCACGACCATCTTAGACAGCAAGTCCATCAGGGAGTACTACAGACACACGTTAAGACAAGAACAATCAGCCGATAGAGGTGGAGAGGACAAGTAAACCTGGGTGCGATTTTCATGTGCATTCACAATGTCAAAGTCCAATGATATGTTGATGTGCACTTCAAACAGCATCCAACTTTTTCCAAATATAGATGTGCTTGACAACAGAGTTTGCGTTTGAATGATAATTGACAGTTTTGATCTGGTATAAATGATTAATGGTGTTTGCAGTGGTTTTGTGGATTTCAGTTGTTTTCAAACGTAAAAGTTTTAGAACTTGACTTTTTGGAGTGGAGGGACAGAGTCTCTGATTTTATGAACAGACTCCATAGCCTGTAGTCCACTAAGTCTACACAACAGATCTTCTTGGCACCTTCCTCTCCTTTGCCTGTCAAGCACTGCTTGTATGCCTATGATCAATACAAGAAATATCTAGACAATACGATAAATATGAAATCCAAAAAAGAGTCTTCAGGACTTCAGGATTTGTACCATAGACTGGCTCTTTTTGAAAGTTAACTAGTCAAGTGATGAAATTAATACAATGCAATCTTATTGATTTGTTTCCTATTGATTCGTTTTTTAAATATATGTCCACAAACACTTTGGCAAAGAGGCAGTATTAACAAATATGACACATACTCCCGACACGATTAATGAATGTAATCTAGTGTTGAGTCTAACAATCTTCTTTTATTTTATTTGTATACATTTTTCTGCTTTGTTTCGAGAAGAAAAATACGATTTATGATTGAATAGGAGACTAAATGAAGAATACTTGGGTAGAGTCATAGTGAAGACACCTACGCGGAAATAGGAGGCCACAGTCTGTCTCCTCATGTTGGTGGTTTCTTCTGGGTGACGCATCATCTCCATGGTGTCTACCTGAACACAAGCATTCACAAATGAACCTGCTGCATCCATAAATAGGCCAGACTTCAGCATAACGATTGCACTGTAAACGCAGCTGATTCTGACGGTCTTATTTTCAACCTGCTGTCCTCGTGAGCTCTGTGGAGATAAAGGTATTATTACAGCATTTCTACTGCCTCTAAATGGGGCCGTTGAGAAAACACAGCTGCACTAACCGTGCCGTCTGTATAACATAGCACCATAAACACTTAAAACGAACAATCTAGAGAATAGACCTCCACTGTTGCATTCTGAATAATGAGACTAGCCGTCACCAACCAGATAGTCATTCCGACGACGGATTAAGGAGGACACAATATAAGCTTTCTAGCGGCCCTCAGTTCATGGCTTCATCAAAATTAATGATGCAGTAGATGTGTTACGGTAAGTCCAAAGTGCATATCTGAATACTTTGTTTCATCCTCGCACAGAGGGAAAGGTATGCCAGACTCTCTCTGAGTAACTTGAATGGAGTAAGTGGATGGCGTGACAGGTTGCAATGTTGAATGCGGTTCATACAGAAGTACAGGCAGCGATCTGGGGCTCTCTTCCACTATTCTAACAAGGCCGCTCTACTTTAATCTGTTTGCACCGGTAACTTTTTGTAAATTTCTCATTAAAACGTCCTTTCTTCTCAAAGAGAAACCGTGTAGGTACGGAAGGGACGTTCAACAAAGCGGGACTGTTTTTCCACCGATGTTCCCCCTTGCTGGCCTTTGCTTGCGTCTCACATTGAGTATGTCTTCATGTGAACAGATCAAAAAAGAAGAGAGAGTGCGAACATGAATCAAAGTTAGTAAAAGCCTGTTTATCAATCAGTTATAGGTTCATGTATCTAGAACTTCAAATGTTCCATTTCAGTTACAATTATGGTTTGTCGTGAAATATGAATTTGGAAAGACTGCTTGTGATGGTGAACTACTCTATAATTTTGAAATCATATTTAGTTTATTTAGTTTTAGGATTCTTACCTTCAATAGGTATTTGGGAGACTTTGAGTACAGCACATGTCGGCGAAAAACATGGAAATAAAGGAAGAGAAAAGTGGACAGACAAGGAGTAAAGAATCTGAAATGAACCTTTAAGGGGTTTAACACTGCAAATCATAATGTGAAAAATTGATTTACATAGACCAACAAAAATCTGCGGCTGGTAAAGAGAATTCAACAATGTGCAAAGGCATTTTCAGTTTTATAACAAACTATATCTTATGAACATTGTGATTTGACCAAATGCTTCCCCTTAAATGAGGTAAAGAGTCGTTTCTGTAAGAAAGCTTTGTGTGAGAGGCAGTCCATCAAACTCTGTATGAAGAATCTCAGTAGCTTTAAAAGTGAACGACAGGCACTATTGAGCCCTTTGACGTTTGACCAATGAAGAATCATTTTGGGATATTATGTTTATCAGACAAATATTGTGGACTCCTATGGAAGTATTTTGACGCCGTTTGACTGAGAGAAGCTGATTCTGAGAGTGCGGGGAAGCTACAAAGAGAAGCCGTTGACATTACAATGTTTTAGTGTATAAAACAATGGAAGACAACGACGTGAGTCAGAAAGTTTGAAAAACTACAACTGCGCAGTAGACACCAAATGCCAGATGGCGATGCTGCATCACCACAAGCAAGAGAGCAAAGATAGCAGGGTAGTCAATTAAGGTGGCCATGCTCCACAGCACAGGGTTTTACTATGTTGCTTATGGTGCGATGCCTGTGAGCAACGGATAAAAAGCACCACGCTCTTGGATGCCACGTTTTCTGCTCAGAAGCACGAGCCCCACCTTGTTGCGTCCCGAGCCGAGCTGCGGCGGCAGGGACCTTGAGGCAGCAGTGACTCTTGCCCTTGAAGTTGCCAGATTTCCTGTTCAAAACAGAAAATCAAACCATAAGACACCCAATAAGGAGAAAACAGTACTTCAGCTTACATGAGTACTTAAGGCTTTACAAAACATTAGAACTTCTGTATGAAACGGCATAGAAGGAAATGGTTAGTGAGAGTAAATCATCAAACTTGGAGGCACAATAAACTTCTTCCGGCTGATATTCCGCTTTTTCAACAAGATAAAAGGCCAGCAATGTGAACTACAGTTCACTACAACGTTCATATCCCGGCACCGTATAAAAGACAGTTCAGAAGGAGCCTAAATCTCCGCTGAATCCCGTGGACTCAGGAGTGCAGCTGCCTGCACAGCAGTTCTACAGCCCCACACACAGCGGAAAGGATATGAACATAGCATATGCAAGACAGTCTGAACATTTCAACGTTTCTGCACAAGATGTCCAAATGTTTTCTCTGGCTATATCTTCAGAGGCTAAACTGTGATTAATAGCAGTGAAAGAAGCCTTTGAAGCAGGATTGGTGACATCAAAGTCCTAATCCATGGGTGGCAGGATTTTTATAATGAGTGGGAAGTATCTTAACACATTTCAAAGGGTTTACGCCATGAATAAACAATAGCTGCACAGATGTGCCACACACACCTTTAGAAAAATACGTCTGCAGACACAGGAGGCAGCGCTACCCAAGCAGCAGTGTATGTTGTTGTCTTTTTTAAGATAGAGCTGAATTGACAGGCGAACAATTGTTGTAGAATTTATAAAGCACATAGTTGAACTTCTAAAATGCAAACATGAAGTAAACGTTTATAATATAATTTCAAGGCTTGAGTCAACTGTTATTGATATGGTCTGACAATGAACCAACTTGAACACTGGATCAGTCCTTCCTTTCTCAGAAGACTCAGGAAGTATCTAGTGTATATTGGAAGCATTACTCATACATTACTCTCTGGAGAGATCCAAATCAATTTATGGTGGATTAATTAACAGCCACACCACACTAACTTTAGACAAAGAATGTCCTACTTGTGCCAAAGGCTTCACTGCAAGCCAAAGGAATGTGTTGTCTCATGGCACACACACACACACACACACACACACACACACACACACACACACACACACACACACACACAACCACAC
>OMOT01005028.1:5622-18346 GCA_900312575.1 Acanthochaenus luetkenii
CGGGGGAGACCCATCCCAAATCGGCTCTGTACACTCTCATCCGGGCATGTTGGGTAGCTCTGAGCCGAACTATGTTGACAGGATCTATATATGAGGCATCTTATGGGTGGGTGTTCTAAAAAATAAAACAAATGTAATTGGCAACGTAAAAACAAGGCATTAGCGCTGGAGTTTTACGTCACGTTTAAAAAAAAAAGATTGCACATTCCTTGCATCTGTATCGGATGCCGCAGACAAGGGGGGGAATCGAGAGATTTGGGGATACGTTATTCCACCACCTTTAACGCTTCTTCTTCTTTCTTTTTTTTCCGCCCCCCTATGTGTGTTTTCCTCAGTAAAAGCAGTATAGCCTAAGCAGCAGACCCAACAGCTGAGCTCTGCGGGACAGGTATTCAACCGTGGCATTGTTTTCATGAGCCCACAAAAAAAAAACATGCGCACTCAAAAGAGCATCTCAAGTTCAAAATGCTGAGTTGAAAATGGCGTCTGGCGTGATCTAAATACCTGCTTGTGCCTTTTCCCTACGGAGGAGACACCATTGTATCATCGTGGACTGGCCACATGCGGTGTGTTCTTGCCACAATGTACCGTTAGAATGCAATAATGACCCGAAACAGTCTATTTCAAGCACATTTTGTAGTAAATACAGTGAGTTTCAGTTCTCTTATTTGGACAAGATTGGATGGCTTTACAAAAGCTCACAATATAATGGAAGTGACTCATAGCCATAAGCTTTTTTGTGTGTGTGTGTGTTTCTTTTGTGGAGGAATACTTTTACATTTTAAAAAAAAAGGAAGAAAAAAAGCATTATATTCTATATCAGCCTATCTGCGCTCTCCGTACATAGATCAAATTGTACCTACATAGCTCAATTGAAAACACTTCTTTGCTTAGTTGTTGAAAAAATATGACGGTATAAACCCCCCAATGACTCGGTCTGTTGTTGTTGTTTTTTGTGTTTTTTTGTTGTTGTTTTCTTCCCCTCACCCAAAGCAGGATATATTCATTGACACACAAAACCACAGAACTGTTATTGGAGCCACATTCACTTTGCAGCGTAAGCATCTGAGTGACATGCTCACTTTGCATGTCTTTGAAATATCTGAAGTTCAACAATTGGCACACCATAAAATAACACAGTTTACATTCATAAGGGAGATGATGGCTGCACAGACGCGGTTTTAATCTGCACCAACTAGTACAGTATAAATAACCCCAATATGATAACAAAAACAAAACAACAAACAAACAAACAAAAAGAACATGCATCAACAGCTTTTTCCCCCTTCTTCTTCTCTTTTCTCCAAACAAGTTTTAAAACAACAAATACAAATCCTAACTGCAGGTTCACCCAAAAAAAAACAATACTAGAGGAATGGCACTTTGTAATAGTCATATATAATTCTTAATATCTATATATAGTCCTCATATTGATATAACACGAAATAAGGGTCGAGTTGGCTTCTTTGTTGGTTATGGTGGTTATGGTTCCTCGCCGGTGTGTGTGTGTGTGTGTGTGTGTGTGTGTGTGTGTGTGTGTGTGTGTGTGTTGAATCACCAATCACTGCAAGACAAGCAATGAGCTAAAGAAGGAAGTGACTGTTGTTGTCAGTCCAGATAGTATCGAATCGGCTCAACACAACCGAGGAATGTTCATGTGGCACCAATCATATCTGTTATCTGTGCCGGATAAGACCTGATAAGGCATTTCGTTTTAAACCAGCAGAGGTAAATACTCCACCAGCTAGTTGACAATGGGTTTGTCTGTGAAGCTCCTCCGGATTAGAAGCTCAATCTTACTCGGTCATCATTCATAGAACCCTGGTCGATCTCCCTATGCTGCCCCTGGTGGCCATCTGTGATCCAACGACTCACTTGACCGGTAGGAGGTGAGCAAGAGGATAAACACCTCATGTACACTCAACTCTCTCCTTTCCATCACCACCACTTCTCTCTCTCCCCCGTGGCTAGTGAGTCAGCTGGCCCATCCTCTGAGAGAGAGAGAGTTTGGGGTTGTGTAGTTACCTGATATTCTTTTATTTAAGTGCCATGCTAACATTCAAGCCCAGCCCATATGGGCTTAAGAGACACTTTTCCTATTCATTTATTTTTCTTTCAAATAAACAATACCTTGCCATGATGTAACTAGGAAGAAGATCCGGTAGGTAGCTTCTGAGAACGAATCGCCTGTTATTGGTTCAGGAGTGGGTGTGGACATTTGGACCAATCAGTTTCTTACGAGCACAATAACGCAGTGAATCTGTCTCGGATCTTCTTCCTAATTCAAATAGTAAAATTTGACATTTTTATTTCCAAAAGAAGTCTGGTTTTAGTTATTTTATACTATTTGAGACCCGTTTCTCCGTGCCATGTATGTGTATGGAGAGAGAATTCAACACGATTTTGGATTATTACGTTTCACTCTCCGGAGCAACTATTGAAGACGTCTCTACACAACCTAAACCTCTACCAAACTTTCATGATGCTTTATGTTCTCATTTCGGATAGATGAAAATAAACAGAAATGAGCAAAATAAAAGTGTGGGAAAAGAGGAAGCGCTCTCTCGCTCTGTCTGTCTGACTCTCTCGCTCGCTCTCTTGATCTGACTCTGTCTCTCTCTCTGTCTCTGTCTCTCTTTCTCTGTCTGTCTGTCTCTCTCTCTCTCTCCCTCCCTGGCTTCAGAGGGAAACAGAGAGAGCAGCCATGAGATTTTACAGAAACATCAGCATCCTAGTCATCTATGCTCTCTCTCTACCCTTTGATCCACTGCCAGCCACACCAGACAGATACTTTGTAGACCAGGTCAGACCACACTAGTCGAGCCCGGATTTCACTACACTACTTTCAAGCTGTCCATCTTTCTTTGCTGTCTTATCCATGTTACCCTCTTTACTTTGTTTGACTTTCTTACCGTTTTCCTCTTTGACTTTACTCACAGTGCACATGACACAAATGTATTGAAGCGCCCATACAACTGTGCTTACCGACTACTCTCCCCTGCCACTCTGTTGGTATGCCTGTCCGCTCCACCGCCGGACCGCCGCTGACCCTGTAACTCTGTCACTATGGCAACAGAGCTGGTTTTGAACTTTGAGGTGCTTGTGTTCTAACATTATAACTGTGATGGGTCACCAGCTCCTCGTTCATACTCGCTGATATACGCAAACAAAGCATGGTGCTGGATTCAGGACAGAGAATTGTTTCGATATCATACTATCCATGTTCTACTTTTGCTGCCATATCATTCCTACGAACACATCAGCAATTTCACTGGATGAATGTATATTATTATACAGTCGAGAGGCTTGAGGCAATATTTCATGTTGGAATTACATTTATTATTTACTTATATCCTTATAAGAGTTGCTAAGCAGTCAAGCATCAACATTGACTGTTCCTGTCATCACTTGTAATAACACTTTTCTTATGTCACTTTCATTGGGTCCTTCTTGAACGTCATGTCTGAAATGCAAGTGGTGCCGGCTGATTGCCTGTAAGTTACTGCTCCTCCTGTGGTTATTTTTCAGTGCAGTTGCATTTAAATATTCCTTTTTATTTTTCACATGTTCAACAATTCAAAAAGGCTTGTGAAACTACTAAGTAGAAGATCCATTTCAAGTTCCCTGGTTTCCTGACGAGGTAAGTCGCTCTTTGTCTTTGATCAGGATGCTAAGTGTATGATAGCAGTAACGTTGTAGTAGTTGTTAGGTTGTACTAGTGAGCTATTGTCGCCATGCCGAGCATGTAGCTAGCTCTAAGCTAGTTTTCTGTCTTCAAGTTACTTACTTAGCTACTTACTTTCTTCCAGCACATATAACCTACCAATTCAAAAATGACCCATTTGATGTTGATTGTGTGTTTTGTGCAAGGACTTTTGCAAGAAGGTAATTGGTATTTTGTATTATTAATTAAAAGACTTTGAGGAGAAAAAGAGAAAAAGAGAAAAAGAGAAGAACCAGGCTGCATGACGTTAATACCGAAATGAACATGAAAATGTTTTATCAGGGAGAAATGTTTCCTTAAATTCCACAGTGGATGTGGCCTTGAGCTATTTGGTAACTTGTTCCAACCAAATTGACAAATTGGATACACATTTCACAACAGAGCTGCTGTTGGCTTGAGGGGATGGCTTCCACTTGTCTCACACCATGTCATTGTATTAAACACCTACAATAGGTTATGTTTTGCTAGATTAGCAGTATATTTGCGTTGCAGTTTTAAAATGGTATAGATAAAGAGCCGGTTCTGACGTTTTTTAGACTCTCTTTTAGGGCCGAATTGTTAATCTACCAGGAGCCATATGAAGATACAGTAACACCACCCGTCTGTTGTGTGTGTGTGTGTGTGTGTGTGTATATATATATATATATATATATATATGTGTGTCTCAGAGGTATAAGTGTATGGAAAATGACAGAACAAATGGGAGCCAGCCAAGGCTATCAACCCTTGGAGCTAAAGAGCATGTCTGTGCCTATACATCTCTAGCTGTGAATAAAGATACAGGCTCAGAGAGGTGATGTGGACACACACACACACACACACACACACACACACTCCTGCAACACAAAGTATCTCAGAAAGACCATATATAGTTTATCATTGCAGCAATCGTGGAAACGGTCTTCACACATTGCTAATAAAACCCCAAAACCACACCGCAAAGTTGTGTTGATAAGGTGATATTTGGCACTGACGTGATATGATGCAACATTTCCAGGAGGTGTGTGGGTTATGGTGAGGGCAAAGTACTGAAAGACATGAGGCAAATGCGCATGAGTAGGTTTTTGCCAATGCTGGATTGCTGTAAGCTTGTGTGGAAACTAAATCTGTGACTACTGCAAAGTCAAACTCTGTATGTTGGAACAAAGATGTGTGTGTGTGTGTGTGTTCAGAGCCTGTGGCTGTACTCACCTGCTCAGTCTTGTCTGGGGCCTGATGCACAAACACACAGCGACACAGACACACACACACACACACGCACGCACACACACGCACACACACACAGCCCTATCACTGCTCAAACAGGTGTCATACAAATCTGCTAACACTACCGTCATTGTGTCTTTTCCTTTTAAGAGGATATGTGATCGTCTGTGGTCATGTTATGTACAACAGGGGAACATTACATAGTGATGCATGAAAAGAGTCCATTGTTTATGGTAATTGCAAAACTTCCTTTGAGCAATGCCTATGTATTTACTATGGGCCTTAACCAATTGAATTCAATAGCGGTGCTTGATGATGCTGTGTGTGTGTGTGTGTGTGTGTGTATGTGTGTGTGTGTATAACATGACCGGTCAAGTGCAAGGTCAGGCCTGGATAAACATATCAACTAATTAGTTATTGGTCTCAGATGACTTGAGAAGGTAAATATACTAGAGGGGAGGGGGTGCAGCACTTCAACGCACTTGAAAGGACAAGAGCACGCACACACACACACACACACACACACACATACACACACACACACACATGTATGAATGAAGGCATGCAAACATACATATATACTAAAGGGGGAACGATTTACAAAACATATACACCATAATGCATACTCTCTCTCTCTTTCTCTCATTCCCTCTCCCTCTCTGTCTCTCTCTCTCACACACTCACACACACACACACACACACACACACAATCAACCACCTTTGATTGTTGTGTTTGCAAAGGGAGGCCATGCCGTCAGTATTTGATCAGGAGGGCAGAGAAGGAGCAGGATCTTTCCCCTTCACCTTCTTTCTTCACCTCCTCCTTTTTTGCCATTCCCCATCTCCTTCCGTCCTTCCCTCCCTCCCACTTCTCATCCATCTGTTCCATTGTGCTTTTATGGCCCTCATTACACATGTTAAGGGTACGCTGCAAACACAGCGTTTCACAACTCTGCCTGTGAAAGGGCCGGGAGCGGATGGATGGGCGGAAAGAGAAAGAGAGCAAGAGAAAGAAAGACAGACTGACTGAATGGCCAGACAGCCATTTTTCAAGATTGTTTTTACAACCCTGATAAGGACTTTACCTGGACACATTCTTAATCAGTAAGGACTGCACAGAACACAGACTCATATGCACACACGGTCACGCATGCACGCACACACACACACACACACACACACACACACACACAGACACACAACAGAAACACACAGGCACAGTGGTCCAGTGGGGGACGTGGACTAAAGTCTTCAAAACTGCACACGCAATAACGATAGCTCTTACAGGGCGAAGCCTATATGACGTAGAACTGAATAATTACTAATACCTATTTAGCTTATTTTTACTTTCTAGTTTCTATAACTTCTTGCTTATTACTACTCTCATTCTCTTTGCCTTGACTCCCACAAATCTCAAAACAAATATTGTCTTCAATATTTGTTATTGTAATTAAAAACACTATTGAAGATACCACCACATGCACTCTGGAGAGACATGCAACCACCTCATCACCACGCCCGGCCTCCAACTACTACCTTCATTACACCAACACCAGTTATGGAATGAAATAGGACTGTAAGACATAACTGTGATGTGAAACACACATCAAGTGGTTGAGCTACTTTCTGCAAACAGTTGTTGGTCAGTGTTTTGTGTTCTGACCTGATGATTGTCTCTCTGTTCTGCTCTGTATATGTCCCTGGCTGCTTCACCTGTCAGCTAACAGCTGGTACTACTTCTCTCCCTCTTTCCTTACATTTTTCTACATTTTCACTCTTATAATCTGTTTGAAACACTTCCTTCTGGCAGGAGGCTGCAGTCCATCAGGTCACAAAAACAGTTTCTTCCCATCTGCAGTTAGCCTTATCAACAAGGCCAGGGACCTCCATTGACACAGACTCTATCCCGCCCCCATAGTCACTACACGTTCATTGGTGCGAAGCCCACACCTGTTCCATGTTCTGCAAATCATTCTGTATTGTAGATGTCTCTATTCTATTTTATTTTGTATTTGGGCTCTTGCACAGCTGTTCAGCCCTTTCCGATATATTGAACATATTGCTTCTTGACGTTTTTGCACTACTTACTTTTTGAGTTCTTATTAATATTGTTCTTATGTTGTCTGTATGCACCAACAACCACAGCAAATTCCTTGTATGTGAAAACTACTTGGCGAATAAAGCAATTCTGATTCTGATTCTGATATGAACAGGCTGTTAAGTAACATGGATTATACATATGCTGTATGTATTTGTCTGTCATTTTGTTTCATAGACTTGAACTGTCTTTTGCTTTTACTCTTTCTACTGCTACTCTACAGACATGTCTAATACACCTGTCTAAACAACCAACTGTCTAACAAACATCTAGAAATACCCTAGCAACCATCTAGTACACCCTAGCAACCACTTACATGAACTTTAATTACTTCAGATTCTACTGTAAAAACTACTACTGTAAATAGTACTATAACTAGTACTAACAACGCTACTCTCGACTACTGCAACTACAACTAGAAGGACTAATATGTCTAGTATTACTACTACAACTGCTATTACAACTACTACTTAAACTAATACCACTACTACAAGTCTTACTACTTCTACTATTACCGCTGCTGCTTATTTTACAACTACTACCACTGCTACTACTACTGATATTACTATTGATACTTTTACTACTGCTCAGACTACAACTACTCTTTAAAACATCACTACCTACTCTTCAATGTATTGATTATTACAGGACATTCACAAATAAATAGCTTGAGCTCCAAATAATCAAAATACAAAGACATTTTAAGTCTTTATGATTAATTCAGTCTGCCATTTCAAACTGAAGCAGGCAAACACATTTCATAAAATGTAACCATTTCTAGTTTATTATAGTCTCTTAGTCATTACATTCACCATCACATTATGAATTATTATATATATATAAAAATGAAAAAAATTCTTTTTTTAGATAGTAATTTGGAATGGAAAATAAACACTGTTTAAAACATTTTTAAATACTTAATTGAAGAGCTACTGAGCAACATTTGGCCTCGTTTTATATTTTGTTTGCTAACAGGCAAATACCTAAAAGGCGCTTTTATTTTTTTATAAATCCTTACTAAACTGTACAAATATTATTTTGATCATGTCATAATGCGCTTATGGCCTTATTTAACAAAAGTTGTGATTGAATATATATATTGAAATACATGTGCAAACCATTGACCATCAAATTTCACTTGCACAATCTGTGGGCTATGCAATATTATGCATTATACAATTATCACTCTAATTATACATTTTGAATGATTGAATAGAAAATTATTATAGGTATTCAGTGGTCAACAATATTTTAACAATGTAACTAATGAGTTCTCTTTACTGCAGTGAACGTCATTCCTTCTGAAAACACACTGCTCCTGAACTCAGGTAAGTGACTGTAGTCTAAAAGGATGTTTACAAACTCTTCCAGTCAGTGTAGACAGGTATTTTTTCCCTTAGCTAATCCTTACCATTTTGTCCCAGCTAATACATCTCACATCAACCGAGTGTGCACAACTTGGGGAAACTTTCACTGTAAGACATTTGATGGAGACTTCTTCCAGTTGCCCTCCACCTGCAACCATGTCCTGACCAAGCAGTGTAAGGGCAGCTATGAGAGCTTCAACATCCAGATGAGGCGCAAGATTGTCAACGACGTCCCCACCATCAGCAACATAATCATGAGGCTAGATGGGACTGTGGTGGAGCTCTCCAATCGCTCAGTGGTCATCAACAACAAGATGTATGTTTACTCTACAGGATCACTGAAACACTTGTCACAATTCTGTAACTCAATCATTTACTTATATCATATTAATCACTTAGACACTTAGGCCTAGCCTTAGAATAATTTACAATTAAGTTCACACACATTCAACCATGAAGGTCTACGTGTGGCTCAGTTCTCTCTCATGCCTGCAATATCTTGGCATAACCAGCAGGTAATGTTCGTTCCACATTAAGTGAAATGCTATAAATAACTATTTTGATGTGACGTTCTGGTGAGATCAAATTTGATCATATGACCATTCTATGAATGAGGCCCCTGTTAAGCGGTGATGCCATTTTGAGTGATTCAGTGATTTCAATCCCATTCCCGATCAACTTTATTTGTGATTATAGTTACCAAAGCCCTGTTCAGACAGCATTACTATTACTAGAGGAGGTCATGTAATTTTTTCCTGGAATGATTCAGCTACTTGTTCAAATCACAGACATGCAATGTAACGTTACTAAATTACATTACAAACGCTGTCATGCGATACTAATACCCTCCAGACAGGGCTATTTCATTCCGGACAGGAATCACCAGACCTCCCCAGGTACTAGTCTCACAAATCTGAGAACTGTCCCTGGAAAATAAAACTAGACTAGCATGGAAAATAAAAGTTCACTTACTAGTATAGTAAGACTGCAGCAAGCTCTTCATCACTAGGAACCCCTTTTGAGTTTTTAGTACTCTCCATGATGAATGCTGAGTCAATATTGATCCAATGTTTCTTTTTCATGCACAGTTTCTTAGTTGTAGATGGAGGATCGATAGATGTACAGTAGAGTCCCTCTCATTTAAAGATTACATTCCGTGTCTGTTGCAGGGTCTCTCTGCCATCAGTCTCTGTTGGGGTGACCGTCAAGGGGACCCACGCTAGCATCACTGTTGAGTCTAAGCTGGGACTCAGAATTATATGGAACCTGGATGACTCCCTTGATGTATGAAACACACACACACACACACACACACACACACACACACACACACACACACACACACACACACACACAAAACCATCTAAAACCGTTGCTGCTCTGTCAGGGAACAGACTTGCTTTGTGTATCATGCTGCAGCAATGTAGTTGTATTGTGGCTCATTGTATCAATTGCTACATTTACACTGCCACTGTCCAATTATTTTCATATCTGATTCATATCAGATTAGTTTTACTTGCTCTTTACACATGTTATCATATGTGACCCATATCTGATTTGTGTGTTTAGACACAGGTTGCACCCTGAAACTTCACACATGCATAAAGTAACAATAACAAATAATGCCACTAGTCAGTGTGCTAGCCTTGAGGCTCTTTATTTTTCACTAGCATTGGAAACTAGAACCGTTTAGCTTTCACCGAAGCATCCCCCCACAATGAGGTGACCAAATTTACAGGAGCAAATTTGAGGGTTTTGGTTCAATATAAAATTATGCTGCTCTACCAGCCACCTGTTATATGGCCCTTGTAATACAGATGCCAGTACGCAAGTCTGTAATTGTGTGGAAAAAACAGATGTCAATCCAGATGGGATTAAAATTACCCCAAGAATACAGTACCCTAGGTAGGTTATTTCAGTCGTAATTTTACCAAGTAAAATCCCAGACAATTTATATTACCAGAGGTCTGGTAACATAACGTTTTACCGGAGTGAATCAGTGTTTTTTTTTCCAATCCCATGTGGACTCCCACATCCTCTATCAATTCTAGTACCATCCAGATTTACGCTATATGACATTCAGAAGTTATAAATATTTGGCCCAGTTGGCGTATTTTGGAATCTGACATAAATGATATGGCCCCTTAGTCATTTATAGGATAAATACAAGAATACATACAATATATGCCATCCTGTATTACATTACATTACATTAAGACATTTAGCAGACGCTTTTATCCCAAATCATAAAATGACATTACCAACGTTGTCCTGGAATAATCCCATCCAGACAGCCGAAAAGGTGTCCTGATGTAAAAATGACAATCACCAGACCTCCCCATGTAACAAATGCAGTCCGGGCATGGGGAAATCCATGGATATTTATGGGGAACAGACAAAGCACCAAATCTGGGGACTGTCCCCAAAAATCGGGAGGTCTGGTCACCCACCCTACCCCACAATGAAAGAAGACATTTCACTATTTCTTGCCTCAAATATCTGATGGCTAGCTAACATCGCTGACCCATGGATGTATTAAATTCTGACCACTCTGACATTTATGTCTTGTTGATGGGTCACGTTATTAGGCATTGAAAAAAAACACTTGGCCACAAAAAAGTCCAATATTGGCATTTAGACACAATTCACATGCAAGTTGATGTATCAAAAATCAGATTTGAAATCGTATATCATATGACTTTTTGCTTTTTACACATTGAAGCAGTAAATCAGATGAGTAAAAAATAAATCAGATTTGTATCACTTCAAACTTAGTGTAAATGTAGCTATAGTGTCACTATATGCCCTGAGCTTTTAATAGCTTTTTATGTAGTTGCTGAAGTAGTAGTAGAAGCAGTAGTAGTAGTATTAATAGTAGATTTTTTAAATCCTCAAATACAGCAACCTTTGGACAACGTTCTCAAAGCATTCCTGAAAAGCATTATTTGTGTATAGTAATACAATACAGTGTGCAGGGATTATTTGTATAGATGTTTGTTTGAATAGATCTACAAACATACAAAGGGACACATGATGACCCAGATGTGAATGACTCAACAGGATCTGTGTCTGTGACTGCACAAGCTTGTTTGTGTGTATGCACTAACGTGTGTGCACATGTGCGTACATGTGTGCAAAGATATATATCGAGTCTTGAGAAGTTTAAATACTTAAGAAGTCTGACAAATATTGATTAAGGTGTGTATGGTGGGAGTGAGTCACTGGGTGAGTTTATGTGCTATGCCTTGGAGAGATAAGCAAACAATGATATTACTAAAAGAAGCCTGAAAACCACAATGCAAACTTCAGCTGCTTTAAATCAACATACTGCTGAAGTACACCACTAAATGAAGATTGATGTGATTAAAGGATAGCCTGAATAGAGATTGATGTGCTTTCAATATTAGACTTATTGTAAACAGAATGATGTTCACCAAATTCAGAGCTCACAAGCAGGGCTATTTAGATGTTTTGTCTGGTGTTACAGGAAACTTGCTTTGAATTATGATATTTCATAAACAACCTTGTTTGGGGCTTGTTAACAGATTGAAATGGATGACAAGTACAAGAACCAGACGTGTGGACTCTGTGGAGACTTCAACGGCATTTCCTTATACAACGAGTTTATACAAAATGGTAAGATCATTTTCAGTGTTATGGAGGGACAATGTAGCCTGTAGCTATGTTGCCCCCTAAGACTTGCAGTTCTCAACGGGCCTGAAAATTCAAACCTGAACTGAACCGACTCGAGTGAGTTGAAGCCCAAACCCGGAGATAATCACATACAATACTGAGCAAGACACAGATCAAACCCAAAAAAAAAAGGAAAAAGAAAATGAGTCGGGTATTGCCAGAAAACGCTGCGCAATTTAAGTAATAATAATAATAATTTATCCTTTATTTATCACACACATGCACAGAGCACCGCACACACTTAGTGAAATTATTCTCTGCATTTAACCCATCACGGATCCCCCCCTGGATACACACAAGTAATTGCACAACACACACATGCTAGGGGGGCCCGGAGCAGAGGGCTGCCATTATGGCGCCCGGGGAGCAGGTGTCTTTGGGGTTAGGTGTCTTGCTTAAGGACACTACGACAGATTTATCCCCGGGAGGAGCTGGACTCGAACCGCCGACCTTGCGGCTGCGGGACGGGAGCTCTACCTCCTGAGCTACTGCCGCCCACAATACAAGACTGTATCATCCACATACATGTGATACATAGAGTAGGCTTGGGACGGTGTAAGTATTTTAAAACCGGTTTGATATGTTGCCCAATACTGGCTTACACTGGTAATATTGACTTCTCGCCACAAGGTGGCG
>OMOT01005096.1:3812-18579 GCA_900312575.1 Acanthochaenus luetkenii
AGCAGTGGTGAGGATTTGTGTGTGTGTGTGTGTGTGTGTGTGTGTGTGTGTGTGTGTGTGTGTGTGTGTGTTTGTGTGTGTGTGTGTGTGTGTGTTGTACTGGCTACAGGCCAGCAAAGTAACCGCTTGTTTTCCACATTTTGCCTGGGAACTTTGTAGCTATTTATAATGAGTTCTGCATTCCTCACTCTTCCTCTGCTAACCTGATTTCACTTTGGTCTGCTTTACGGTGTGTGTGTGTCTGTGGCTCAGCACTGTTTTAGATTAAAAACAGATGAAGTTTTCAATAAGGTGGAGCACACACACACACACACACACACACACACACACACACACACACACACACACACTCGCTCCCAGAGTAACTCCAGTTCCCTTTGTGTTGGCTGTGATCCCTCCCTGTTAAATGGCTGGAAACCGGTAGTGAACTAAAAATAGCACAGAGCACAGCTAAGAATAGCCATGACGGGTGTGTGTGTGTGAGTGTGTGTGTGAGTGAGAGAGTGTAGTTTGCCTGTGAATGAGCGTCTATGTACAATAGTGAGCCACCGGAGGAAAATAAAGAATAGCAAAAGGAAGATAAGCAACTTCAGTCTAAGTAACCAAGTCCTACTTCCCTGCTCCGCCTCTTCTTCCCTCCCCTCCCTCTCCTCCACACGAACCAGTCCAAACTTTGCACCTCGCTGAAGACTGGACCGAGTGTCATGGTTGAACCTTCCACAGGCTTGTGTATCATATGCTTTCATATGCGTTTCCACTATCAGGACCGTTTGATAAAATCAAGCTGTTCTCTTGCTCTTTGGTTCGCTGTTTCACAATGTTTTGAAGAGTAGAGATGTTGTCAACCAATACTAATCACAGATTTTGTCAATGTTGATAAGATACCAACGTGTTCATATACAGGACCATTTATTCCATTTCAGAACAAAATATATGTAAAATATTTGTAATAATTTGAATTGATATGCGAGTAAGAATACAATCCTGTAGCACATATCATGTAGAACCAGACGCAAAACTGCCTGGTCACTTTTGCAAACAGTCTGTACTTCCTGCTTAACAAAATCAGTTGGGAAAATTGAAGTAGGTTGATTACTAGTCGACTGATTACAATTTCATACTTTGAGACAAATCAATCAGAACATCTCTGTCAAGATGTTTTTTTCTTACTTTCTTAATAGTTCAGTAGATTAAATAGAGATACTTTTCTCTTCTTTTTTGCGTATTTGATGGAATAAAATGTGTCTGATAGTTAGGGTCAAAAGCGTATTTCTTATTTAGGTATCACGTAGTTACTGTGTGGTTCTCTAATGTTGGACGTGCATGCCATGTTCGCTGGCACACACACAGTATCAGAGCAAACTGCAAACATACACACACACACACACACACACTATATGCACACATGTACTCAAAGCACCATCACAGCATTGATGTGGAAGTGGTGGTAAAGAAGAGGAGGAGACCACCAACAAAAAACAGACCAGTAAAAGGAGCTGAAGTTGAAAAGAAAGGAAGAAAGCTGAGGGTAGAGGTGTAGACGGAGCAGGGAGGGGTGCTGGTATGATGTTATGGCATTCAGCACCCCTCCCTCTCTCTCGCTCACTCAGCTGTCTGTCTCTCTCTGTCTGTCTCTCGCCTGGGTACCTTCAGTCAGCTGTTCAAACCACCTGCTAACCTCCCCCAACACCAACACACACGTTGACTCTCACACTCACACTGGCAGCATCAAGGTTACTCAGCCTTGTCAATGGAAAGGAAAGAGTAAGGGACTGGATAGTAATGTCACATTGAGTGTGTGTCTGTCTGTCTGTGTATGTGTGTGTGCGTGCGTGCGTGCGTGTGAAGTAGGCTAGTGCTGTTGGTTTTATGTTTTAACAGATGGGCCAGATTGTGAGGGAGGGATGGTAGTGACGAGACGCACCGGGGAGGACGGGAGCAAAAAATAGCCTTCTACGGCCATCTCTAAGTATCCAGGCCGGTATTGGTGGCAGCCCCCCCAAACCCCAAACCCCAAACAGGTGGACATGACTGGGATGAGTGGGATAGCTGTGCTGGGCCAGCTGCTGAGTTCTGTGTTTGTGTGTGTGCGTGTGTGTGTGTGTGTGTGTGTGTTTCCTTGTGTGCACATCCTTTCCAGTGTGTGTATGTGTGAGATACTGCAGCAGTGGTCCAGTGATAGACTAGTCTAATGTGCTGTGAAGTGCTGAAGCAGGCCAGTGAGAGCCAAACCACATACTGTACAACACACACACACACACACATCATCATCATCATCATCTGATCCCTGCAGTCTCCCCTTCTCGGAGTACTGTGGTCATCACCAACAGAGACGAAGCCGTGACACCACCAGCTGCTATTCTTCATGGCTGACCTCGTTTAGGAGGCACCCTGACGCTCTTATGCCTGTTACTCCTCCAAAACCTGTATCTCTGATTCTTGTAATACTTGTGATACTTATTTAAATGTATTGTAGTAAAATAAATACTTCCCGAGACTTTAGAGACGTTTGACTCACTACCTGAAGTTTGTGGGTGAGATATTGTCTGCTCAGATGGCGCCGCTTTGTGTTTGAAACAGGAATTGCTGTCTCTGTTAGATTTGATTCAGCCTCAAAAAGTTCCTACTTGAACCTTACGGAGTTTTATATACTGAGCACTGTTGTATATTAGAAGTTACAAATTCAGGCTTACATTTTCTGTCATCATGAACTTATATGTCTTGCTTCTCTCTCTCCAACCAGACGCTGCGTAAGAAGGGTTTAAATGGCTGTGACAGCCCAGACATTGAGGCTGATGACTCTGCTGGCCAGAGCCCAGAGTCAGATGACAAATACCGTAAAATCAACGAAGACATTGATCTGATGATCAGCAGACAGAGAATTTGTGTAAGTTGACATTGGCCTTGTACTGGTGGTTTTGCTTGATGTCCTTCCATCTCAGGAGTTTCCTGTTGTCATCTGACTGATGTTAACCAGCTGATCTATAGCCTCTCTTGCATATGTATCTGTGTCCAGCAGGTCCTGCCTCCATCTAACTACGATATGGTGTCCATCCCAGGCAATAATCCCAGTGGATTGCTGTACTCTCACCCTGGCGTAGGGGGCGCTCTGGGTAACCACAACCTGTTGCCCATCACACACACACACACATCTCTGCAGAGGAGCAGCATGTCCCCTCACCGGCCCCCCAGCACTGGGAATGCAGGTATGTGTTTGTATGTGTATAATTCCACATAATTACAACAAATGTGACTTTTGATAACTGTTGTTGGATCACATGTGTCTGCTGTCTCTCTCTATAGGTTTGATGGGTTCAGAGCTGCCTAACACTGTGGTCTCCATTGTGGGTAAGACTTCAGTGTATTCATATTCATACAGTCACAAGACCAGAGACACTCATATACCATAGCCAGGGAACCAGTTACATAGAATAGAGGGCTGTGTCGCCAATTGTTTAAAAACTAATCCTGTTTTTGCTGTTAACCTTGTCACATTTACTGTTATTATTAATTTGTGTTCGCAAAGTTGCTCTTACCTAGGGAAAGTAAAAATTGCCATATTATAAATAGAGACCTTCCACTACCACTGCAGCAATCATTATTATTTTTAAATGCACATTGTACCCATTCAAGATTAAGAAACACAGCTAGAACTGGACGAAATCACTGAATATTAACCGGTGAGCCCTTCCAGTTACACTATTTGCACAGACAATGTTTAGACTGGAAGTATGTTGCATTTTGTAATGTTCCCACTTGTGAGTGTTTCACAGGTTGCATCATTGTTTTACTCCATCTCTGTTCTTTACTAGGAAATGGCAGCTATAGTAACCACTGCAGTTCCCCAGGGCTGATGTCTCCAGGGGGCATTTCTAAATGCATGCAGGACAAGAGTCCTCCCATGACCATGATCCGTAAGCCTGACCTCCGAACACTACTGCCCCCCTCTAACAAGGGCAGCAACATGCCAACCACTGTGAGTGTTTTCACCACTATTCCCTCACTTCCTCCCTCTCTGTGCTCTGGCTCATCTTTATATTGATTTGACCTGGTTCCCCCCTCAGTCCATTTGTTAAGTATACATGGACTAATATTAGCTTTTTGTTTGCTCCATTTCCTCAGTCCTTGTAGCAGCATGATATGTGTTATTGTGTGGAATCCTGATGCATGCACTTTTTTTGGTCCTCTGTGTAGAACCAGAGAATAAATCACTCTCAGACTGCTCAGACATTGACTACTCCTGTGGTGTCGATCGCGGCTCCGACTCTGCCTGGGCAGGGAATGGGCGGCTATCCTTCAACACTCGCCACTTCTTATGGCCCAGGTGGGTACGCTACTTAACCTTTATAGTGCTGTTTGGTCACAGGCCAGCAAGAGACTAGCTACCTCACGTAGTGTCTAGTTAACGAGGTTGATTTCCCGTGCGTGTTTTCGTCAGAGTACTCCCTTGGCAGTGACCTGTCCGCTCTGTCTGGGTTTGGAGGTTCTGGGCTTGGATCAGTAACAAGCTGGCAGCAACAACAGATTCAGAATCTACAACACTCAGCACTAGGACACATGGGGTGAGCAACACCATCTGTGTGTACGTGTGTGTTTGTCTGTGTGTGTGTGCCTGTTTATTTCTTTAGCCCTGCTGTACCTCTAAGATGCCTCTCTCCTCTTTTAGAAACGTGTGCCAGAACTCAAACCTTAACCTCCCCTCTGGTCATCAGAACCTCCACATTAAGTGTGAGCCGGCCTCCCCTCCCAGGGACCGGCGCGTCGGCATGGTCAGCGCAGGACTTGGGTGTGTAACCACAGTTGGCTACTCTACCAGTCGGGGTCCAAATGAAGCAGGCCGCTCCCCGGGTGACAGCGCATCCAGCTGTGGTAGCTCGTATGACGGCAGCGATCGTGAAGATCATCGTGGAAATGACAACTTCCTTCTACGACCTCTATCCAGTCAGCAGGAGTGCCACAGCCCATCAGTCAAACGAATGCGCCTATCGGAAGGCTGGGCGACATGATGAGGCCTGCCCCATAGGTCTACAGCCACAGAAAGGGAGGGGGTTGTTCGTAGAGTTACCTTATAGTGTTATTATGATCATATTCTTCTTGTACTGAGTGGGAGTGCTATAAGTATAATGGTAACATGTACATGAGAGGGAACGAAGTAAAACAATGTGAGTCTCAAATGACATGTTTTATGTGCGTACAGTGATATAGCACTGTATGTACAACATACAACACGACTAGTACACTAGAGTAATGACTACTTGGAGATCAGAATGTCATTTGAGATCAAGCTTGTACTGAATTGGCTGGAGATATGAGTTTGGTGGTGTACATGTATCGCTTGTTGTGTGTGTGTGTGTGTGTGTGTGTGTTCAGGGGGGTATAAGTAAACAAATATGTGAAATGCACATGTATATATGTGCACATGTATGCAAACTAACAAAGCTTAAAGGAAAGAGGTCTGGTACTCTGTATGGTTAAGCTACTGGTGAGTTAAATAACTTGATGGCCTAGTGGATCTTAGGAGCCATGAGAACAGGCATGGTGAGGTGAACAATTCAGCACCATGAGGGCAGTCTGCAATCCTGGCTGACTTGCAGCTGGATAGATGTTCACCACTACACGTGTCATGTTGCAGGTTCAACATATTTGTGCACATATGAATAAGGAAAATGTATAGCACACATGAATGAGGAACTGTGGAAGGTGATGTGTGGCCAAATAAAAGAGGTAGAAAGAGAAAGAGAATGAGCAGGTAACAGAGAGAGGAGGTGATATAGTTCTGGTGAGAGATAAAAGAGAGGTAACTGAAGTAGTGAGAGATAAAGTATTAGAGTGAGAGATAAGAAAGTCATTTGCAACAGGTTGCATAGAGAAGGAGCCTTGGACAAGTCAAAGATTTCACTTGATGTGAAGAAGTTTATCAAGAGTTGGTGAATATTTTTCAGAGCCATTTTAGCAAACTCTGAGGTTTTTGGCGAATGCAATCCAGATAAACGCAATTGACTTTATTTTCCTATGAAGAGACAAAGCATTTGCGGCTTTGTTACATAGAAAGTGCCAGTGTGTGCTGATGGCTTTGCAAGATTTAGCAGTCAGAGGCAATGAGTTAGGATTGCACTCCTAAAGCCATATCCAATGGGATGGTGATACTTTGCTGCACAAACAAGTGTTGTTGTTTTTTCCTTATAGTGTTATGTTTTTAAAAAGCGTATTCCTACCTTATATCAAATAATTCAATGGATATATTTGAATGTCTGAAATAAGATTGCCTATAGCTCTATTTAATAAGATAGTGATAATATAAATAAATAAAAAACAGAGACTGTAAGCGCAGGTGCACATCATTTTCTATTAAACTTTCAGGGAAATTTGTAACTCAATTGTAACTTATGTAAACTAATGTAAGTTAAAAAGCCTCCATGAATAATCAACTTGGCTCTGTCCAATTTTTGTTTGAGTTAAAAAAAAAAGGCTACTCATCTGGTGTCAGTCCCTTTGTTGTGGCCACATTCAGAACAGATTACTGAGAATCACACAGATTACAACCTTTCTATTTGACACTTATTGGGAACTTACTGCACCTTCCTGGCACAACGTGCAAGCCGTGCAGTTCACTTTGTGATGATTATTAAACTGGTATCTGTTCTCGCTGTACCTCTCCAAGGGCGTTATGAACACCTGCACATATATCATCATGAATAACTTGTGCCTTCTACTGTTCAACCTCTGATCTAACCATCTGAGTCTGACACCAGCCAGCCACAAGAGGCGGAACGGAGACAATCTAGTAAAGGACAGAAATGGGGAATGATGCGCTATATAGTCACAAGGGCTTTTGTAAAAAGACATCAGAGGTGGCTGGGGGTTGTACAGATTTGAATATTTTGGTTGAAAATTGTATATTTGGAGCTCAAACCCTCAGCCACAGTCCATGTATGCGTGTGCCCCACCTATACCCAGTGACTAAAATCAGAAATCCCTGTAACTATTGTTACTTATCTGAACTGTTCTGGTTTGAAAGGCACTGCTGTTTAGTTTGCCGTGTAGCAATTACAAAAGTATGTCTTGTTGCAAAGGGCAGAGCCCAAATATGTTTTATTCGACACTCCTTTTCCTCTGTAGGTCACTGCGGCCATAGTCACTGGGTTTGCCGAGTTCCAGCCCATATTTAACACACCTGACTCAGTTGAACAAAGTTGTACCGTAGTTGCTCAAAGGGTGGAGGGATTGGGGAGCCGGGAGCTCATCCTCAGGGTCCAGGTTTGGAGTCGTCGTGTGGACTAACTGAAGGGTGGAGTTGGGAAGCTGACACAAAGGGTGTAGACTAACTAAAGCTATGTTGCAATTCTGCTCACCACTGTCTAAAAAAACCCAGTTTCATTGTATTTTATTTTGATCCTTTATTAGTAATTGCCTGGACTTTGTCAAATCTGCAATCTACTTGTACCTCAAATGCTCCAATGTGCATCTTAACCCACTATGAATAATTACACACACAAATATATTTGTTAGTGTCGTTTTCTTTTTCTTTCTTTTTTTACTTTTGGCAACAGGATGTCCTCTGTCCTCTGTAAATGTACTTTTTGGATTATGTGATGGTTAAGCCCTGGGCTGTATTTACCCTCTCTACTGAACATCTAGTGCTTCTAATAACCACGTTGTGTTTTGCGTTTAAGAGATTCTCTGCGGCATAAGCTGGCCTTTGTCGCCACTTGAAGACAATGTTTCTCACGAGAAGTGCGGCTCTTGCCACAGTCAGCAATCATGGACAGCAATGCCCTCACTCAGAAATGTGGTATTTGTATTTTGCAGAAAAACTTCACAAAATATACAGGCTCTGTTACATATGTCTGTGCTTTGTGATCATTGCCTGGCTCTCTTCACTTTTCTATTTGTGTAGGCTACATATTACCTCAGATCAGCACCGTTTCACAATTGAGGCATGTATATTACTTGGAAAAATATTTTCCATCAAAGCATCTGTAGCACATTTATCAAGTTGCTGTATGTTCTAGCAACATGGGCGAGGAACTTAGTGCAATGATAATTGTATAAAAAGTAATTTCTGAATGTATAGCTGTTGTCCAATAGCACTATGGTTATGCATTGGGGTCACTGGCCAATTTTATGTATTAACATGTCATGACTGGAGCAATTGTTGATTCTTATCTCAACAATATATATTTTCTATTTTGGAAATAAAATAAAATGTATATTCACATACATCTTACATATTTTAAAACATGCACATGTATGCGCATATGCATGAGCAGACCCGGACACACACTGACATGTACATCCAGGTCTGCTCATGTCTGTGCCAGCACGCACGCACACGCGTGCGCACACACACACGCAAATATCCAAATTGTAGTACGTAATGACTTCGTTTGTTTTTCATTATTGAACACTGGCCTGGGACATTGGTAAAGGGACTATAACCTGACTGGCTTTTCAGATAGAAAAACCTTTATTTGTGTTTGAGCCATTTCAAATGATGGCTTATACCGGTACTTTACTGTAGTTTATTTGACTTGTACTACTGCTTCAGACTGTTTCAAACTGCTTCAGACTGCTTCAGACTGCTTCAGCCTGTTTCAGCCTGCTTCAGACTGTTTCAGCCTGTTTCAAACTGCTTCAGACTGCTTCAGACTACTTCTGACTGCTTCAGCCTGCTTCAGCCTAATAATGTCTGTCTTTCACCCACTCTTCAAACTGAGGGAAACAACTCTTACCTCCCTGGTGCTGGTCCGTATGTTTGGTTATAGATAGGAGAAGACGAGGGCGATGTACCTAGCAGCCAGGTGGATACAGAGGAGGCTGTGGTGGAAGTTCATAAGCACATACCTGGCCAAACTCATGAGAAAGACACGTCAACTGTTCCCGTGGAAGAGGCCCTAAGACCGCCACAGAAGCACACGAGCCTCCTCCAGGGTTGGTGGAGGTGACTGACTTGCCCTCTATCTGAGTTTGTGTAACAGCTTATCAGGGCCGTTGAAGAAGACCGCCAGAGGGCGCCATAGGCTGTGGCAACCCTGCACTCCACCTCTCCAGGGCCTCAAGGCCTCAACGTTCAAAATATTGCTGCTCTTGAGGTCCACATGCAGTAGCAGAGTTAAACTGTGAGTAATTATTTCAATTATGTAACAGTCTTCATATGTTGTCCCTTTTAGAATGCAGCACCCTGTTTGATATTGGTGCATCTTTGAAGTGATGTGTGTTTGAGAAATACAACTAGGATTCAGAAATGCAAGTAACTCTTTTGATCTATTCTCTTGTCTGTTATAGGAGCGCCAAGCTGCTTAAAGCTACAACACACACCTTTTCTCCTTGAGGCAGGAAGTGTCTTAGTCTTGCCCTCCTCGCCCTCAGTTGGTCAAGTCCACTCGTGTTGATGAGCTGTCTCCTTTGAAACAGCGTCTAGCCTGACGCTGAGGTTACTGGCATCCCGAACATCATTGAAAAGCCAATTTCATGCCAAGCGTGTGCACACAGGGTCACAGACAGACACAGACTGGTAATGTAGAGTATATCCTATTTATGTATTGTTAATCTAATGTAAATAAATATATACATACAAATGTGCATATTGTAGCTGTTCTGACTGATGGAAGCTTTATGGGAGCCTTGACGTTCACGTGGTCTGGCTGATAAAAGTTCTAAGATGGCTCAGGCGTTATGGCCTATCTGGTTGAACACACACACACACACACACACTCACACACACACACTGAACTCTGAAGTTCTACTGGAGATGGCCATACTGAAAGTGCAACATTTATTATTGTCCCCCTGATATTGGCAAAACTTGGAGGGATGATGTATCTTGTTGCTGCCTGTATCATTCCTGTTTATTCATTTGGTAACACTTTTGCTCTATAATTCATGCTCATCTACAGTTTATGGTACTTCATTAAACCGCACACGGTACAGTTACTACTTACTTATTCATTGTGTAGTTTTTTTAAACCTTTAAATTTATTTAACCTTTATTTAACCTGGAAGTCCCTTGAGATAGATAGATATATATTTTACGAGGGAGACCTGGCCAAGAAAGCAGCTTTACAGTCAGTACAGAAAAGTTAAAACAGAGGTTTATACAAAACACAGTACACTTGATAAAAAAAGTTGTAATACAAGATAGATTAAACAATACAATCTATGACAGTACGCTCTTCCTCGCACTGTCATAGACAGAGATCATGCCTATATAAAGCAGTTGCATTCTTCATGAACAGTGTCCTGGATAAGTGATTTGAAGTTACTCTGTGGGATAAGAACTTCTAACTTTAAGAGGTTTTGAATATTGTTCCAAGACCGTGGTGCGTAGTGTGAGAAGGCAGTCTTACCTAACTCTGAACATGCCTCGGGAACTTTATACAACAACCACCGAGTAGAACGTAGTTTATAGGTACATGTGTTATATACAAAAAGCCTAAAAAGGTAAGGTGGAAGCTTACCTAGTATTGCCTTGTAGATAAAAAGTACTTAGTGCAAGTATTTGAATCTCATGGTAGACATGAGGATTGAATGCTTTAAAAAAAAACATTTTTAAAAGAAAACAATTTCCAGAATGACAAGTCAAACATTTTATCTTTAAACCCCATATCCAAATCCTCCACTCTCCCATATCAAACCGCACTGCCTATTCAAACAGAGGTAACACTGTTGAATCAAGTAAACGGGAAAGAAAAACATATAGATGTGCATTCATATACATACATACACGCATAATGTATATATATACAGGTTTAAACAAAATCAAACAATTTCATGCCCAGACTTCACCAAAACTACCAAAACACTGCATGCATGTCTCAAAACCAATTCATTCTACTGAAACACCAGCACTAGTTATATCATTACATTACATTACAGCATTTAGCAGACACTTTTTGTTTTCCCAAAGCGACTTACAATAAGTACATTTGATTGAGTTTGAGAGAAAATGGTGGTCATTGAATGCAATTTGTGTCGAAGCCATGATAAGTCATTCACAGTTTGGTCCACACAGAGCGCTGTTGTGCTAACTGTGTGACGATTTTTGAAAAGGTGAACTCAGTATTGAGAAATGCTTGTAACCAATTGTAACAAACACATAGACACATGTTTATGTACATATGTTCATTGTCCCACTTTATGTGTGTGTGCGTAGTATGGTGTATGATGTAGTATCTATATGATGTAGTTAGTGTATGATGTATGCATGACAAAGTATATGATGTAGTTAGTATATGGTGATGTAGTATGTGTATATATATATACAGTACTGTATATATGATGGAATGTAAGTTGTTTTGGATAAAAGCATCTGCTAAATGCTGTAATGTAACGTGACTTTTTCCTAACTGTGTTCCTAATGGAAAAGCCTTGAGCCTTGAAAAGTTATATTGTGTGACATTTTGTAGGTAAAATGAACTCTGATTTATGATTTGGAGACATCCAATCCACACACAGCCTGAGCAACCAAACCTGAGCTCTGTTTATAAATTGGCATGGACACACCATAAATTGGCCCTTATCCCAGATGCCTGCAAAGTGCCTTTCATGTGTGTGTGTGTGTGTGTGCGTGTGCGTGTGCGGTTGCCAAATTTATCTGCAGAAAAGCACGAGATATTTAATGCATATGCAACATGAACACACAAACAAACACTTTTGCCATGGAGCAGCAGACAGTAGACTCACTTTGATCTTATGCTGGGCACTGTGTAAGTGCACTGTGTCTTTGTATACTGTCCACCGTGTAATGCCCGACCTATATATCTGACGTGGTATGGGCATGTCTATCTCTCTGTATATTCCAGCACAGTCTGACCATCACATAATGTCTCCCATACCAGCAAAAAAACACACAAATCAGTAAGCCAAGACTGAAATGATACCTTTCCCAGTCAGTGGTAAAAAGCACAAAGCTTTATCTTTCATGACAACACGTCCAGGTCTTCAAAATAACTGCGTCAGAAGCCTATCTGTTTGTTGCGCACACAGTCTACCCACATTTCTTAATCCAGTCCAAACCAGTTTCTGTTTATCAGTTGGACAGAAGCAGCTCCAGTATAGGAGCCAAATCATTATTCATGTGACCTCTCTTCATTTGTGTGCGAGAGGTTTTGTGTGTGTGTAGTGTGTGTGTATCTTGATAAGGTTCAAACCCCTTAAACGCCCGCTTCATTTTCATGTTAATAGAAATACTCTTATGGGAGAGGTGCAGCTGTGAACTTGCTGTGACTCTCGCCGATGAATCTACAAGCTGTTCAATAGAAGAGCCATGTCTCAATGTAAGAGTATCCTGGAGGTTCATAAGCAACCTTCACAATGGACTGATTGAGCGCAGAAACTGTTTCGGTAATGGTTTATTCCTCCCATAATGCATATAGAGATTCAAATCGTCATTTGTTCCCAGTGCCATGAAATTATGGAGTGATCACAGTGGATTTGTGCCTGACCTCTCTGCTTGGTTTAGACATGGATGGCTGTGCATGCACTGCGTATGCCCCGTTTGTGTCTGGTACTGAGAGTATGTTCATGTGGCTTGTGATTTCTAAATACATTTAGGGGGGAATAGCTGGTACATAAAATGACCTTTTACGTTTCACATTCCAAATAAATAAATACCTGCTTAAGCGAAAATAGCATTACTAAAGAAACACAATTATAATTTCCCCCTTTATATGTAAATTCCTAGTCTGGGAGAATTAGATCAGCAGCTCACATGAGCTCTGTCCTACATCTGGTCTGCCGCATGCGTGACGGTCTGCAAGCTTGCTCATATAGAAACGTGACCTGAAAGGTATGAGCCATGTCCTACTCAGATGAGCCATTGCAACTGTGCTTGTGTGTGTGTGTGTGTGTGTGTGTGTGTGTGTGTGTGTGTGTGCAGCACACACTATAAAGGGAATGGCTCCTTTATCCCATCCAACTTGAGTTATCAGCATGGAGAGAAAGAGTGAGAGTGAGGGGAGAGAGAGGCATTTAGAAGAGGAGGGGGCAGCTGCTGCAGACTGAAACTGACTGAGGAAGGGCCAGATGGATACTGCTATAGTTTCATTTAACCTCCTGAAAGAGCAGAAAATTATGACACTTGTGCCACTGTAAAAATCATTTATATTCAACAATAAACACACTGTTTTTTTTAATGAGAGTATAATTATTTTATAAAATAAATATTTTATTTTTTATCAAAAGTAGATCATGACAGCATTAAGATCAGAACAATAATGTTGCAATGCACAGAAATTGAAATAACTGCAACAAGCTATATGAAAAACTAGTGCAAAAACGTACAAATACAAAAATATATTGCACTTGGTATTTTGAAGTTATAGGAGGAAGAAGTCATTTTTGAACAACATTCTCAATTAGATCTATAAATCTGTAAACATTTATCTTTTATAGTTTGCCATTCTTTTCAAGAGCTCATCGCTTTTAACGCCTCTAGCAAATCTACAGCAAGAGGAGCTTTTTAGAGTTTAGGCCAAAGAGCCATCTCTACAGTTCAGAAACCAACATCAGACTTGTGTTATTTTGTCTTGGTTGGTCTGAGTTGTGCTTTTCAATATACCCTGTCTGGGCATATACCTGGTCATATAAACCTACACACACACACACACACACACACACAAACACACACACACGCACGCACAAACACAGAATTTGGGCTGTGCTTTAAGCGCTTAGGGTTGTGAACTGGCTTGTCATTTACATTAAGCCTCTGATCAGCATTACACATACAGTATTTCTGGGATGAAACATGAAGAATCTCTCATGTCCCATCTGTACTTGTTCACTCTTCTCCACTGCCGTCTTCTCTCCTCTGTTGTACCTCTCAGTGGATTTCAGTGTAGCTCACAGGAAGACCAATTATGAGACAATTGCATCTCCACCTGAGGCCAAGTTAGTAATAGTGGTGCCTCTAGGCCATAGTCAAAAATAATCACACAATAAACACAACCTATCATTTAGTTGACGCTAGCATTCATTCCATTATAAATGTGCCATTTTGATTAAAGAGTATAATATTGTATATATCAGTGGACAGAATCTAGAATATAGGCCTGTGGCAATCTGCAATATAAAACCACAAATAGAAAAACAGCAAGAAAGGTGTGCGCAAAATAGTTTTAGGCAGGAGGACGCTTCTTATGACCACTGTGTCAATTGTCCAACAGTGAGTTACCTTCTTGAATTTTCCCCCTGCGTCTTTTTTGTCTGACTCTCCATAGTCATACAATGGCTGTAGAAATATCAAAGAGGACTTCCTGCCTCTTTTCAGCACAAGATATCAAACCTAGCTTGGATCCCACATGGTGCTCATGGTCACCCAATACTCTCCCATCTGACATTCATGGGTCAGTCAGTATTTCCCCTTATTCATCATGACATATAATCTGGTGAGAAGTTGGCTATGTGGGCCTTAGCTGAGGGAGACTGTATCTTGAGCCAACGTGGCTCCGGCTGTATGGAGGGATGCCCTCTGAGCTCCTGAGCTCTCTTCAGCGGGATGGACACGTGTCGGGTCTCCTGGCCTCCTCAGCTCCACACCCCACCACAGGGTTAGGGTAAGGGTCAACCTGAGGGAGACACACAGACACAAATCAACATTCTATAAGTTGGCTGGCTGAATGTAGTGGTAAATAAAAAGGTGAGTAAGCTATGAGTTAACAGTGAAAACTAAAGGTGGGTAAACCATCCATCCATCCATCCATTTTCTACTCCTATTCAGGGTCACGGGGGGGGGGGCTATCCCAGCATGCATTGGGCGGAAGTAGTA
>OMOT01005157.1:5837-30174 GCA_900312575.1 Acanthochaenus luetkenii
ATTTCACCTGAAGGGGCACAATTACGTTCACAGGAGAGTGTGGCTGTGATGACGTGTGTGTGTGAAAACAAATTCAAACCCAATTTTAGTGCAGATATAAAAAAAGTAAAGGCACAGAATATCGCATTTGACCAACTCGGTGAGGACTTGTTTGTTTTGACAACTGCTGTAACGAGAGACAAGCTTGACAAGAGAGATGCCACGAATCAAAATTGGTCAAATCAAGCAAATATCACAATCTGTCTCCGCATGGCAGTCACTTATCTCCTTATTGCCGACTCCACTGTGTTTTTGTGTCTGTCCTCACGGCAACAGAACAAACTTCCCCACTGAGTGTGTGGGTGTGAATCCTGGACACATTATGATGAATGCCACCAAAGCCAACTTTTCAAGTAGTGTTTCAAAGAGACCGCATTTCATTATACTTCCATTTGGAGCGCTTTGATTGAAGAAGCATCATACTGATCACGACTGTATATGACAACCACAGCATGCGTTGCGAGGTTATTCACAAGGGTCGAAACCCTTTCAGCGCGAACACGTGTCAATTAGCACATTTCCCTGCAAACAGGAAATAGATTAGGTCTGCGTATCTAGATCATTGTTGACTGAGATTCGTTTCAAAGCAGACTACACTTCCAGCAACGACTTCGTTACCAAGTGGAAAAGAAGAAAGTCATTATGTAGACAGCATTATAAATGCTTTATTAAAAAAAATTGTACCAGCGCCAGGCCATTGCATTCCTTTGTTGTACAGTTAGGCAAAAACTTTATTAACAATTACCTGTTGGAGTCAACCGATGGTCATTATTCCAATAAATCTTAATCTAACCTTACTGTGTACAGGTGTTTCCGTGACGGACAGTGAGACTTTCAGGCGGTCATTTTGGACGAACCCGTATCAATTGTAAGTATCAGCTAATAGCATCGCCCCTTAGAGACGCCAGGTGTGCCATATGAAACCGCTGTATGTCACGTCAAAATCTGTCCAGGTGATGCACACTGGAGTATTCACCCACCGTGAGTCTTTATCTCTAAAGGTCAGGTGGTCTGCTGAGCACGGCAGGGGTTTTTTTTCTCACAGATTATTTTCCTGGTGATTTGTTGTGGTTTACAAAGGGGGGGGGAATCATAATGCTGCGCTGCATCATCTGTGAGTTGGGAGCAAAATAAATGTGTTTGGACTGTGGACGGCCCACAAAGGTATTCTGATTGATAGTTGTGTTGTGGTGCATTAATGCACAAAGTGATATATCAAATGGAGTTGGGATGGTTCACGTAAATTGGCAGTGCTCTTACTATGTACAGCAAAGTGAGGGTGGAAATGGGGTTCCTTGTAATTCAGCCTCCTTCCCAGTAAATCAAGTGGATGGATATGGATTTCACAGTGGTCGACTCAGGTGAGATGGATATTGTGCGCATCGGCAGTATGATGAAATATTGGCAAAAACTGTGATTGTTGTTTGAGGCGATCGGTTCAGAATGAGATAATCCTGTTGTTTTGATGAAATGCAATCCAATTAATTCGAAAAATACGTTGACCCATCTAGCATATACATGCATCAACACCGGTTACTGTTCGTTATGAGATTTTGCAGCATGATTTGGGTCACGTTTTGAAGGTTATCTATTTATTTCACCTCCGACGGCTTGCACACTGTGGGAATCTGTAACTGTTTAAAGATAAGCTGAAGGGTAGTCGTGTTGAAAGAATAGCTTCCATGGACAGTATTGTGTCAGATGTTATCACATGCTGTGGAGAAATGTATGTCTCAGGCTCCCATCCTCCCTTCCACTACTCCAACACATTTTACTGAACAGATTTGATCTGAAATAACTTGCTATTTTCACACACAAGAAAATGCGTTAGAATGGCAGCTTTAATGTGGCTGCTTTGTATTGAAATACAGAACACATGTAAGAAACGCTCAGCTTGTGAACATCCTCATAACATTCATTTGTATTTCTGAAAAATGCATTACGTAGGACATTTCCATTTTTCACAAATACCAGAGAAATAGCAATATATATATATATATACATACTTTTGTCACTGGGAAGAAATGTGATTTCAAGGTAAGTCCAGGAGGCCACATACTTATTCTATTTATTGATGTGATTTTTTAAATATGGGTTTGTGATGAGGCATTCAATACAGCTTAATTTATTTATTTAACGAGTGCCATTTGATTTAAACCTATGTGTGACCAAACCTCATAATTCATTGCTTTAGAAATTATTTGAAATATAGGGCCACCGTAGGCCAGATATGTGAGTCATTCTCTAAATACGTCTTAATTTGTAATCCTTACCTTTGAATGTTCTAATGACGTTGAGGAATTATCAAAGAACATTTCCCCATATTATAATTTTGAAAAACATTCCCTCATAATCGTAAATGAACTAAACAGATCTTAAACTTACATCGAGGGCTCAGTTGTACCGATGAGGAAATCTCCTGTATGTCCATATTACCTGGTCTAGCCAGAAGCATATTTATGGGCAAAATATTTTAATTTCTTATTTGAACTGCCACCAACCGAATGAGCCCCCACGCACGGAATTTAATCAAAACAACACCCACTTAGGGAAATCTGGTCACTTTGTCTAGGACAAAAACCTGCACACCTAATTAACTACGAGGAACTTCAATATTAAGCCCAATATCAGCTTGTTTCATACAAACAGACTCCCTGCTGTTGCCTTTTCTTTTTTTCTTTTTTTTGTAATGACAAACCTCAGTAACACTGTGGTGCAAATAAGACTGGAGAGGCACAAAACATGACTTGTTCAACCAGCCAGAATGCGGGCGTTCTCATTATAACAGAGTTATCTCCGGCTCCCAACTGGAGTGAAAGGACTTGATTAGAGAGAGGCGCTAATGACATAGCAAGGGCGGAATGTCGCTCAATGCACATTAAACATTTAGACATCTGTTGGGAGAATGCGTTACTATAATGTCCATGTCTCGCTTACAGCCACTGGCAAACGCACAGTATATGAGGCCAGAATGTGACAAGCCGACTGATATGGCAGACAATTAAGGACTGTTAAAATGCAGTGTCAATCGAAGCGTCTCGGATTGACTTCTCCCTCTTCCCACATTTGGCAGAGCGAGTCTTTAAAAAAAGCTAGATGGCTCATTACCTTAAAATCAGGCTTTATAAAATCTCATATCTGACACATCTGAGCCTTGCCAGTTAAAAGTTTACCTTAAGCCGGATTCAGTTTTGCAACGTTTCTCGGTTTGAACCAGATCAAACATTACACCGGGTGAGCCGTATTCCAGTCAATCCTGCAAACACTCGAGACTTCAAAGCCTTTAGCGGAGCCTTGGTTCTTACCGAAGATCCCATACCTTGTTTGTACTTTAACAGCAGTTCCCAGATACCCCTGCGGGCATACGGGTCCACGCCTGCTGTAGGTTCATCCAAGATGATGATTTTTGAGCCGCCGACAAACGCAATGGCCACTGACAGCTTCCTCTGCATCCCCCCTGAAAGACAGAGTAATCTTTAGACACCCACAGTATGTTTACCATAACACGTGTTGGACATGTTAAAAGGCCCAAATGTGCTCCGACGACAAATAAATAATTTGCAGTGCACAAGAAACTTTGAACTTAATATGGACGTGATATGAAGGAATGGCTGTGGAAAAAACATGTCAGGATGTGCCTCTCTGTTTTATTGTCTTTTGCATGCAGTGGAATGATCCGACGGCAGGGAACTGGCTATGCCTTACTGGGGCGATTACAGTCTCCAGTCGCATGGTGAGCTGTTCAAAATGCATCCTATGTAGTGCTAATGTAGTGGAAATGTCAGCGTAGATCAACCTTGAAAGTCATATTTCAGTGATTTTGCTCACAAGCAATCCATGACTGGGGACAATTTATCAAGCAGGACTTGCTCGTGCCCCCCAGACAATGAATTACACCCTGTGACACACAGGTACAGCGCAAGTGTGTCTAGACATCCACATCCACATGCACATGCGCCCGCGGAGGAACGGTTTGACAGGACTGCCTCATATTGAATAAAACGATAATCTACACATGATATTCCTTCCCTGGGGATATGCATGCCCAAGCATGCAAATATATGCACACACTCGCACAAACACACCTGACAGGTTCATGGCAAGGTCCTTCCGTTTGTGTGGCAGACCAACATCCTTAATAATCTGGTCCATCTCAATTTTCACCTCGTCACGGCTGCGTCCTTTCAGCCTGGCATAGAAGTAGATGTGCTCCTCCACTGTCAGCCTGTTAAGGTGAAAATATGTATTTGACTGCCTGTGAACAGATTTGATTGACATGTCGCGAGGCATGAATGACCAAAGAGGGCCTCATTTGCCTTACACAGCTCACCAAACGTCAGACATTTGAAAGATCCAACCCACATTAATGCAACCTGCAGGACAATCTTGCACCACTCTGATTGCACTTCAGTGAACTGAAAAATTGCCTTGAATTCCATCAAATTGTCTTGACCGCTGCACAGGTGAGAACGTCATATGTTTCAACGTCTACCCCTGTGTGCGCATGAATATTTCAACCCCGCTTAATATAGATGCTTTGACTCTGTCTGGGGTGAATATTAATGCAAGTAATTTATGGGTACTCAGCCATAATTATGATGCAGGACTTGTGTGCCATTGCAGGTAATCAGTTTGTGGAGAGGGAGAAACGGAAAGGGCTTTCTAAAGGTGGTATAAAAGTCTGAATAATGCTCAGCAATGATGCTATTAGGAGGAATAAAGTGGACTGAGTGAACAAAGTGAATCTAATTTCCACAGAATAAGGGGATGGGATAATGATGTATTGATTTGAAACATAAGTGAGACACTGAGCCCCCCGCTATGCATATGATTGAAACACAGTGTCCTGACGTTTACATTTTTTTACATTTATTTTATTGTAATACCACAATTTAGTATAGAACAACGTGAACCTGCTTGAAACTCAGTTTGGGGTGTTTACATCTAGTTGTTCACTGTGATTCTCACCAGGAAGAGCGATATGAAAACAGATGGATGGATGGAGTATATTAGTGTCTGTTAAATACACTCACTCATTGAATAAGACATTGTGCTGTGGGCACATTCCCAAGTACTTCCGGATGCTGTCCATGTCGGTGTGGATGTCATATCCATTTATGAGGGCAGTTCCTGATGTTGGTGGAAAGAGTCCTGTCAGAATTGACCTAAGGGGAAACATGAGGACATAAAGGAAACTCAACAAATTTATGAATCATGTGGCTTAGATTAACTTTGGCTGTTTGTAGTTTGTGTAACGCTGCCAAGGTGCCAGAGACGAGAATACATGCAACTTACAAGCAGCAGTTGTACTCCCTCTTCCATTTTTACATGTTTGTTAATAGACATTATGTTATACTTGATCAAAATGTTCTAATTTGATTTTCATAAAGTAGGCAAATACTTTGTTGTTGACAATGCTCAGAAATGGAACAAGCAATGTACTGCTGTATCAAATTGCCTTGCAGGGTGGAAGTTAAGGATTTTGAGCACCGGCCGTCACCACATCACATTTAGTTTCTGGCCATTGAAAGGACATTTGTACTAGCCTGGACAGAAAAGCTCTAACCACCGTACAAAATACCACAATACAGTGTAAAGACAACATTTTAGACATAACCTGAAGTGAGGTAGTAAATATTCAAAATGGTCTCAAACCCAACGAAAAGTATTTTTATTTGGGCAAACACTTAAAGATATGGTGTTGTTTCCAAAACCCCCAAAAAGATTCAGTGTACAAAGTCCTTCCTCTGTCCTTTCTGTTGCTCTGTTCTGCTCTGTTTTGTTACGCTCGCTCAGAGGGGGATGTCTTCTCTCCAGCCCTTAGTCTCGCATCAGTTGCTCTCTTGCTCATTCTTTCTGGACCAATGGGTTTCATTTATTTTCTGTCATCCTAAACCCTTCCAACCTTTTCCGCTATTTTTTAAACGGCAATTAGATAACTCCCACTATCAACACAACAGCTAACGCCGTGTGGTAAATGTCCTCTCGAAAAACACATCGCTCTTCGAAAGCAGTGACCGCTGAACTAATGCGACTACAACACACAGTAAACGTCAGATTAGTAGCACCCTGTGAAATGACATGAACACTGAGCCAAGTGGCAAAGCGCGGGAGAAATGGCTTTCACTACCTCACGTGTCGACCCAGACAATACAACTTACATGGTGGTCGTTTTTCCAGCTCCGTTGTGACCGAGAAAGGACGTGATCTGGCTCTCGTAGAAGTCCATGCTCAGTCCATCCACTGCTAGCTTCTTTCCAGTACTGTAGATCTTCACAAGATTCCGGATGGAGACCCCTGCCTTCATACCGGGTGGTGGTTTCTCCAGGAAGTCTTTATAATTACAAAATCTGTATCAATTTGACGTATGTGAGGTATCGCAGTTATTATAGGTCTTGACGTCCAACATCGCCCACATTGGTAACAAGTAAAACAAAGAAAACAAGACTCATCACAACAACACAAGCTCTCACCTCACTCTGAATGTTAATTGGAATGTATTTTTCTTTTTTTTAACGAGTCCTTGACTTGAAGCACGACCTTGTTTTTCTCAAAGTGCCATGCTATTATCCCCCTATGTGACAAACAAGTTGCTAATGTTTCTTTGCAACCCATCCCAATTAACTTATTCATCTCATTCGAGCTATGTTCCCTCTATTGCATGGCCAACCCAAAAAACCTGGTGTGTAACACTCACAGGTGAGAATTGAAAATGACATGCTATTTTACCGTTAAGTTCACCGGGGTCGTTAGGCAAACTGGGGTCAACGTCAGTCACCGAGGCCGTCCCACACCAATAAGATGCGGTAAAAGGGAAGCACCATGGCTTAGGGATTCCATATTGGCCTGTGATCAAGTGTGGAGAACATTATTCACATTTTAATAACAGCTTGGCATGAGGGAATATGGTACTTCACAGTGCAAGTTTCCTCTAGAAAGACTGGCACAAATCCTCTGTCTTGTTTTAATTAAAGTGGATGAGAGAAATATTAAGACAAGCCCGTTGGGATAGCGACATTTGTTATTGATGGCTACATTGAGTTCTTTTGAAAGGAGAGCAAACTGGCACAATATAGACGTTAGCCTCTTTTCCAGTTATGGCATCACAAACAAATTTTACTCAGTAAACATCTTCGTACAACATAACATAGATAACAGTGTGCACTGCTGAGACGCATCTGCAGACATAGACATCCAACATAATACCAATGCTCTGCTCAAAAATGAATACCTGGGAAGACGTTCTCAATGTACCAGGTGAGCAACCAGTAAAAAATGGCATCAAAGAGCATCATTATGATGGACACGATGAAGTTGTAGCGTTCTCCCTCCTCTGGACTACTGCCGATGTTGTACCACTGAATGCCGATGCCTTGCTCCTCATACTTGGCGAAGGTCTCACAGCCGTAGCCAAAGGCCACACATGACAATAAACTCTGGGGAATGAAAGACGTGCAAGTGCCTTGGTTAATATCTATGAAACGTTAGTCTCAAGTACCACCTCAAATCATTATTCATTTGAATTCTGGCACAACGATAGAAAGCAACTGCAATCACCTCTGATTACTACAGTCAGCTGTTGATTCAGACCTGCTGTTGGGACTTAAGCTTACACCCATACGTGATCAATGAACTACTGTGGTGGAAAGAGGAATGACGGCCACGCGGGCATTGGACGGTTTAATTTCAGTGCTGCCACTGTGAGCATTTCTCAGGACTCTTCGATTGCACCCGGAACAAAAATGCTGAGGGAAATTCATGCGGTACAAACAAAGATTGGTTGGATCGTTCATACAGTAGGAAATTGCAAATGATGCTTTGCCCATTAGACATCATCTGCCATGGCCTATCACTCAGCGTTGCCATGTTGCCTGCCAGCTGTTTTATCACACCTCATTTGCTCACAGCATTTTAACTTAGGCAGATGCCACGAGCGTTTACTGAAGCTTTAGAGACAGACCACCATGGATGTTGTCTATCTGCTGTTGCATTGCTCGGGAAAGAATTCGAGAAGCCTCGTAGTGACACCAAACCTCTGGCCGGACCACTATCCCCAAACACTCAATCAACAGTCAATCACTAGATCGGGGGTTACGGCGGGGCTAGTCGGCAATTCCTCCTTGACCTCCGTGTGAACGGCTGACAAAATGACAGGAGCCACTCTTTCCACGGCTCGGAGAAAAGGGCAGGAGGTGGAAGGCAGACAAAACAAAGACCCCGCGATTGAAAACATGTCAACACAGGCGTATTCAACCACCATTCGGCGGGCTGCAGGCGATGGGCGTTGTAAGAGGAAGACTCGGGCTCTGCGTAGTTGGAAGTAATTACAGAGGCAGACAAATACAGGTAAGTCGTTTTGATTGTGAATGTGCCTTATGACTTATGGTGTCCCTCTGACGCAAAACACTGCTCTGTCGCTCTCCTTTGTCACACACCTGTGATCAAAAACTGTTAGTCTAAATTCAGGTGATCTTTTCAAATTATGTTCGGTTTAAATACTTTATTATCAAGGACGATGTCGGGAGAATTAGTGTGCCTCGGCAAGAAGGTAGTTTCATCTGAGCTGAGAGAGGGAGAAAACTGCATGTACATCTCTGATTAAGTGGAGGGATGAACTGGATAGTGGTTTGGTCAGAGGAACATTGCTCATGCTAATTAGAGGACTAGCCTATCCATCTAGTAGGGAGCAGGCGAGAAAAAGCCCAATGCTAAGGGGAGAACCCAGCTATGTTGTAGGGAAAATGTAGAGAATAAATAAGGTTTATGATGCTCAATAAGTTAAAATGCCTAAATAACTGACAGTCTGTGACGAATTGAGGAATTAAAAGAACAGACAGGTTTTCTACAGAGAAAATGAGATCATCATAAATCTCAATTACAAAGACTTACTCAAAGACAACCAGCTGCTAGCGTGGCATCACCTGGCTGCAAAAGTAAGGTTTACAGAGCTATAGTGTCTGAACATGAACGACGATAACACAATTGAGCAATGTCAGATGTCAGTGTGAGATATGATTGACTGCTACTATATATTTCAAAACGAGAAGACATAGAGCGGCTTGGAACTCTGGGAAGACGCGCCCACATGCATGGCAATGGAGATGAAAGATTTTGCACGTCTTTGTCTGCAGAAAGGACAGCTCGAGGACAAATGATACCAGCACCACCATAAAGGTCACACAGAAAGGCTATGCTGAAAGTTGAGCAATGGTGTACTATTTATCTTTTTCCCTTAAAATTATACACTTCCTGACTTCCCCAGGGTTTGTCTCGTCTCTTCTTCTGTGTAAATGTTTCTTAACTTAGTGCCAAAAGTTGTCCGAACAAACAACTTAAAAATCAATAGGTTCAATGACTGCATAGGGATAATACGGACATGTTTTAAGACAGTTTTAAGATTCCAACATATGGCAACGGTTTCCTAGATAAATCTTATACTCATAGATAAAAGAACTTAAAGAGCTGTAAATTAATGCAAAGTGAGGTCCAAGTGGCAAAAATACAACTTAAAACACGATCAGACCTTCACATATGATAACTATCAAACCAACCACCAGGGAAGATGTTCAAAACCATGTCAGAGCGAGCGAAGGACTTACCACAGCAACCTTGGCCTGGAAACCCATGACGTCCCTCCAGGCATAGCAGAAGACGTGCGGCAGGTAGAGGACAAAGTAGATGAGGCCGCCGCATGCTGCCGCTAAGTTGGCCTTAGAAAAGAAGACGCTAATGAAGAAGCACTGTGTGATGGTGGCCATGCAGAACACCAGCAGGAAGACGAAGATTACCGAGGGGTCGCTATACTGCAGCACTTTCCCATACTGCATCAGAGGTGGGAGGGAGAAACAAATGTCAGTGACAGAATGAAATAGGATGTGCTGACACAACAAGAGGCATTTCATGTCACCAGATCTCCCAAAAAACATTAGTTAGAAGAGGATGTTTCGAAGTGTTAGACAAAAGCAGAGCAATTACTGCTGGTTGTAGAGATTGGCGTACAGTATTACTTATCAATCGAGCAGAGAGGTGCAGAAAATGAAGAATTTGATTATAATATATAGATGATTTTAATTTGAAACACAGTTGGCAGAGTAAATAGGGTTCAAATGTCTGGTGTATCAAAAAAATTGTTATTTCAAGTTATATCTCCAGTTTACTCATATTCTATAATAAACTAAAGTAATCTCAAAATCCACTAATATGTCACTCTTTTACTCTGCCATTTTGAAGGAGGAACGCTTCTCAAATTTTGGAGGGCTACATGAATCCATCTATTCTTATTATATCGTTACGACGTGATACTGCTGTCTTCTCTGAGTCTAATGCAAAGAGGCACTTTAAATGTATCAGGATAATGGTGCTATGGCTATGGATGCAATTATGATCACAAATCTTATATAGCACAACTGTTCCATGAAGCGGTATGAGTTTGAGTATGAGTTCATTATAGGAATTGTTCTAAATCTACTTAGACAATGAGCTGTCAAGGATAACGGTGTTGGGTTCAAGTAAATTATCTCCCTCGTCGTATGCTTAGGTTTCAGATTAACATCGTCGTAATTGAAACATTTCACATGAAGCCAAAACCCTCCAAAATAAGTGTTGCGTCCTCCTTGAATCAATGTTAAATCAGTTTGAAATCACCTTGAGTACAAGGGTAAGGAGGAGGGCACTGGTGGCTAACGGCAGCGCACTGGACACTGCCCAACTCAGCCAATAGATGCCACTTCTCAGGCCCATGATCATCACTGTCTCCTTAAGCCTCGTCTCTTTCTCCCGGACAATGTCCTTAACGATCGTGGCCACCGAGAAGATCCAGGCTAAAGTCATGTATAAGGGGAGAGAGCCTGCCAAGGAGCGGAGGAACCTGAGGGAGGGAGGAGCCGGACCGGGAGGGGGAAGTGGCAAATTGTTTGATTAACTCTAGAATGCATCTTGAAAGGAAAATAAAAAAGTCATAAATGACGGGTATACCACATGGCATGGCACGTTTTGCCAAGTTCCCCACTCATTTTATATATATTTTTTTAAATTCCCGTGTGCTTGGGTGATTGATGAAATGTCAATAGCGGTCTTCCAAGTGTGATGGCGGCCTCTGATGATGTCGTTTGCATCCAGCCTCAGGAGTCAGCGCTGTTGTGCACATCAAATCAATCACATTTGAATACAGAGCGTAAACATGTGACAACATTTTGGAATCACTTTGTCGAAAACATGGTGTTTGGGAGAGGAAACCGATCGTCACCGATCAGTGTTCCTTTTCATAAAGCAAATCTTGTCACACTAATACCTTGATTCAGTTGCTGGCTTGAGAAGGGAGCCAAGTGTGGGATCAGTGCTAATACACTCCAATGCATCACTCCGGATGCCAAATAATAAATGCTCTACATCCCCCATAATGGAAAAGAAAACAAGTGTAAAACGACAGAGGACTCAGGTGCAGATGACAAAACTGGTTGTTGTCACACCTAATCCAGATGCAGCCTCCCGATAATTACCGTCTGATTTGCTATTATTATTAATGTGCTGAAAATGGCTGTGAAATTATCATTTAGAGTGGGCCTCTGATCTGAATACACATCATGCTTGCAGTTGTTCCTCCAAGGCACCCAACTAACTCAATTTAATGTTATCAATGTTTACAAATTGTTGATGGCTTGCAAACACATTAGGCTGATGGGAAATTACATTTCACCCAGCTGTTCAAATATCCATTTTTATTTACCAGCAGCATTTTCCAATTAAGCTGCAAAAATTGATTAGGGCGATCTAAAATAACCATCCATTTTTATTTCATTAACAGAAGCATACGAAAAAGGATGCATTAAAGCGTGTGCTCTACCTATAAGAGTCCAATAATAGCATCGCTGCATTGTCTACATAGTACATTCCCTTTTGTGATAACTGTTCTGTAATTTATCTTTAATGAATTAACCCTTAGACAGGGAATCAATCCACCAGATAAGCAACACAATTGCATGCCACAGGATTAATGACACACAGGAGCAATCAATATATGAGCAACAGAAAAAACACGTATGACCTGAAATACATTTTTCAATATATATATATATATTTTTCTCAATGGAAAAAAATGAAAATGTCGATTATTAATAGTTGTTTCATTTTGATAAAACAATTTTTTCAAGCGGTTTTCTGGATATGACAATAACAACTCAACTGTGTGCACTTTGTCCCAAAGATATTCAGGTAATAGATAGTGTTGGACCTACAATATCAGATGATAGTATATCGTCTTGATGATGTTGAGATACGCCTTAGTTGTCTAAGGTACTATTTTCACAGCATCCTCTATCATAAACAATGCCTTACTGTAGACGCCGTATACAGTCTGCATGTTTTTGGTGACAGGTGAAATATTAGATATTGTACATCTAAATACAGTGATGCTATCTAACTGCAAAAATGGAACAAATTGTTTGCAGATAGATTTGTTTAAGCAAAAAAAGCAATTTCCTGTATAAGAAGCCAATCCAAATGTTTGTGCAATATGTTATTATACTTTTATTTATCAAGATTGATGGCTTCAAACTATGCTGCAAGGAACTATGCTGTAAATCAGGGGTGTAGCTAGGAGTTATAAACAGGAGGTGACTCTGGGCCCCCCTCCACCTTCCTGTCATCCCCACACCACCATTATTCCATCCATGACAAACATCTACTATGTCAACCCATCCACAACTGAAATAAACCTCCGCACATTCACTGATCAATTAGCAGACCCTTCCTTTAAATTATGGGATTTGGGCACAAGTTTGTCTCAGATAACATAAAACAACACTGTATCACATTTTAGAAAAAGTTTGCAGCGAAGTAGATTTATTTCAACCGAATCCTGTTTCAAAACCAGAGAAGTATGAAATAAAAGTGTCAAATATGTATAAATATACCCTTGAGGACCACAAAAGGCATTTCAGCCCAGGCACTTTAGGGACCCTCCCTCAGCTTGGAGCCCTGTGTAGTCAGTACCCCAGTTCCCCCCACTACAGCGCTTCTCCACCTCTGGCCATATATCCAGTTCGGGTGTCACAGTAGCGCTGCAGTATCCCAAATAAATTATCTTATTATTACCATGGAAAATATATTGTAGCATAAAACATAAAAACCCGTTGGCTGATTGTTGCCTGTAAGTTATTACATTTTGAATTAACGTAATATAGTACACAGTGTACCAGGTTCTAAATACTGTGGCCACAGATGATTCATATTCATTTCTATCATGGAAATATACGAAACATTTCTATCTTTATGCATACAGGACAAAAGAAGAGGTGATGCAATTACAAGAATTAAAGGGCAAATTAGATACTACACAGGTGATTTTAACTTGACTAAACTGTAGTATTGGTAGCATGCTCAATTAATTAATTTGAGATGGCTTATTTGAAGAATCACAGGTTATGGTTCATTTAGATTATTTGCTCGTTATTTAGTTGTGATTAATGAGAGCAAGGATCCCAAAACACAAGGCACAACCGTTTTCTTGACCTACAAGCATCAGGTTCCTGCAGTATTTGCATGTGTGTTTTCTGTCCTCCTTGTTCTTTTTGTTTCACTTGAATTGACAAGTAGAACGAACTCTGACAAAACTGTTCAATATCCCAAGACTAAGCCACACCAATATTGACCGTATAAAGGTCCAAAAAATGCTCAAATGAACCAGTTGTTCTTAATTGCTGAGAAGTTGATGTGAAATGGTGACAGCATCTTTTGACAATATTCCCTTTTGGTGGAAATTGCAAAGTTCTTTAGATGCATAGTGGCTGAGGTGTCACAGGCTTCCAATACATGGGAATAAACACTTCATAATTGTGCTTTGTGATTTGACATTTTGCAAAAATGCCTCCTTCATACTGACCTTAACCATGACACTTATGAGCGCACATGGAACAGTGAGCAGAACAACGTTCTCAGCGAACCTCGAAGACCAAAGGGCACCATTTTGACAGCCGACAGCGCGCAGGACTTCCTTCAGCCTGAGTTCTTTCTCCAGCACCAGGCCTTTGATGGTCATGCAGACAGTGTACATGAATGCCAGCACCAGAAACATGGGTAGGATGCCTCCAATACTCTGGATGAAGCTGGTTGCAGAGGAAGGCAATCACAGAGGTCAGGATTGCAGGCCAACAGAAGGGGTGACATGGAGGCTATGTACCCAGATGGGAGCTAATGTGTTTTTAATGGGCAGTATACTCCCCATGTGGGTCGATATAAAGATGTTGATGTCGGGCACCAGATACGGGCTTGAAAAGCATGTTGCAGGTACACTGGTACTAAAGGGTAATTTATACTTGTGCGCCGTAGCCAGCAGAGGCTAAAAATGTAACTGCACATAGGGCGACGCAAGACCGCAAGAACTGGGATTGGCCCGCTTTGTTTTTCCTCCTTACAATATCCGGTTGGCCGGACATTGTGCCTTGGACATTGTATATACAGCTCAAGAGGTTTTTTTGGGGTTGTCTCACTGGAGATTTTCAATCTTGGATCTAGTATCTCAGTTTTCTATAGATTTTATTCCTGTTCCCAATGAGCACCTATAAACCTACGTACTAACCTACTTTCTCTTAATCCACAAGTGTTATTTCCCTCTACTTGTGTTATCACTTCCGTGCTAACAAAGCTCTGCCATCTAGCGTTTCGGTGGTCTACGCGCAGAACTATAGATACTCGCACCGTCGTAGACACCTACGCCGTAGCTTCGATGCCATAATTTGGTCGTGACTCCTATTTCCAGAAAATCGCCTTTATACACTTTTTATGTGTGATTTACTACATTTATGATTGACGCCTACTCATCTGCATGTTGCATTTTAAAGGCTGCCTTTCCCTTAATAGTCCTCAGAAATCTCTCATTTGACCTTAAATAACAAAAAGGACAAAGAAACAACTTGTGTTGATGCTGAAAATGCCATTGTCATGATGGACAATCTAGTAAGAGACAAACTAGTGATTTTCAATGAGGGGTCTTTTATAGATCCGATGCCATTGAGATGTTTTTCTCTTTCTTTTTTTACACTGAGCTAACCTTCATAAACCTGGTGCATCAGCTCAATCAAGCCATTTAGTGCTGCACGTCATGCCAGAGATGATGTACGATTTGACGCTGTTACAACAAAATAAGGCGATATTAAACTGGCTTCATAATGCCACCGAAAGGCCATGTCGATATCCTCTACTCCGCCAATAAAACAAAGTGCTTCCTTCACTTTATTAGACAGTGAAGGAGAGATATCAAATAGATTTGGACAAAGTATGGATTTTATATATCACTTCCATAAATACTAGAGTTGTAATGCAAGCGAAGTAACTGTTCAGCACAGACGTGTGGACGGAACACAAAGAGAACACGCAGCAATCAGCAGAATGATACTCTACTTTTGAGCCGTTTCACGTAAACAATTGATCAAAGTATACTTCCCAGTACATTTACACGAAATTAATTTCTCATGTAACATTTTGGACGAGTGATTTGTTAAGGGGCTTATTGAATCCCCGCCAAGTGAGAATGGCTCGCTCAAAGGTCTACTTCCCGTAATTGCTAATTAGCCCGGGACAATAAGTGCTTTTTTCTTTTCACAAGATGATTTTGATTCAGCAATGTTGTTTTTTTTGGTCTTCTTTATAAAGATTTTCTTCAACCTTCCAAAACCAGCGGGGGGCTGACCTGTGTATGGGAAACACAGCTAGTCCCTCCCCGGGGATTCTCTATTCTCTTCCAGCAAACCGTCAGAGCAGAGAAAGCATCGTGATCGACTTTCCTTCATGTCTAAACACCGAGCACGGATCACAGTTACTGCTGTGGAGAGGCATCAGGTGTGTTGCAAAAGGGCCGGTTTTGGGGTTGATATGGTAACGAAGGTACGGTCATGAAGGAGAAGGAGCCCTAGCGAGCATTGTAAAGGCGAGGACACTGAGCTATATAAATATGCTTTTGCATGAGACCGTTTGTTTAATCTGAGTTGAATAATGTGAAAGATGTGATCAAATTGTGGCGCTGCTCAATGGACAGTAAACAGGAGCGAATGACAGTACCAGAGTTAGTTTTTATGGGTATGGAGACATTTTCTGGTTCATGCCTTTTAGCACTAGAATTGAAATAAAGATTAAAAGCTGAAAATGTGGGACTCCACATAGTCTGTATCCAATTCACTATAACGGATTCCAGGTTTTGTCTCTGAAATGTCAGATTAGAGCCTTTTCTTCATGTTTATCTGGCTTTGGTGGAGTTGCTCATGTTCTCTATTTCTCAGTCGAAGCGTTTAATCATGAGAATACGTTTTGTTTTGCGGTGGATTTCAGTATAATTATCAGAATTTAGGCTAAATATACATTACAAATTGAAAGTGTAGACCTTAGGTCAAATGAAGCATGGGACAAACACACCAAACAGATGAAGTTAGTTCCACTGAGACAGAGAGGAAGTTCAGTTATGTGAGACTTTGTTTTTGAGGACCCTTCCCCTTCCCTCGTGGGATGGATCACTTTCAAAGGAAGCTTTGAGAGCCACAAGAAAGGATTGGTTGACACCAATATTCCAACCCAGAGCAAACAAAACCAAATCCCCATACGGGTATTATCTTTGAACTTGGAAACTCAACTTGAGGTGCCCAATAAATCTACGGGATTCAACCCCAGATGTGAAGAAAACCAACTGAAACACGTTAACATATTTTCCAGGGAGGTACCAAGCGTTTTAAACACCGTGATCAAGCCTCAGGTTGCAATTGCGTCACATTGAATACTAATTCTGGCGTCACCCGCTCCTGATTCTACCCTCACAGCTGACAGCCCGTGTGAGTTAACTACGTCTGTGACTCGTAACACTAGCGGGGGAGAGATCAGTCATGCACGCCACGTCTGACACTGACAACCTTGCCACCAGATGCTCCTGAATTATACATTCCCTGATCGATCAAAGGTGCTTAAGTAATAGAACTCCTAGCGGGTTTGTGTTACAGGGCTCCAGTTACATTGGCAGCCTGACCTAAATTTAGAGAAGCAGGAAGACAGACTTCTCTGTAAATCAAGAGATAGTGGAGCAAAGCCTCCCCAGAGGTTGGTGTATTATGGTAAAAAAAAAGTTTAAAAAAGCTTCGTCTCATTTCAAGCAAATATAAAATTGAGTTGCCAGGCTAGCTGGCACTGAGGAATGCATTGAACGAAGTAGGCTTTATTATTCCGACGATGATTATCTCACTGCTGATACAAATCTTTTCATAAGAAAACTACAGTTATGTGACATATGGCAAAAAAAAAGAAAATAATTAAGGATCCAAATCTCTCGTGGTTTTTCACATTTTATCTAAAAACAAATCATATCTACAAAATGAAGTATACTGCCAAAATAGTGAAACAAAGTTTTGAGAAACAGCCTTGTGAGATTGAAGTTTTTCATGCAATTTCACAAAGGTCCGTGGTAGCTATACATTTACAACAGCAGAAAAAATAATATTACTCCTTGCTGAATATTTAGTTAATAAATCGATGAATATTAATAATTAAAAAGAAAGAAAATGTTATTTTTCCGTTTAAAAATGACAGCCTGAAAAGCATTATTTAAGCAATGATTTTCACATTACTATACTATGACACATTTATACATGTATTATTTCACACTAGAGATCATAAGCTGGGCCTCTTTTTTTCATGACAGAATCTTAAGACGAGGAGTTAGCTTCCACTGAAGCTCAAATAACAAATCACAGCCGAGTGGGGATGCTCTTTTCCTTCACTCTGCACAGCTGACCATAGTCAGTTCACATGTTTCTTTAAGGTGTTTACGTATTCACACTTGCAATGGGGACTGGCTGAGATAAACACGACAAAAACTGAAGGGAGATGAAAAATAAATTGGACGAAATTCATTTTTCAGGCAATAACCAAACACAGGTTGGTGCACTCAAGCTTAGATTTCTTATTACCTGAAGTAGCAGCGCTATAGTACTCGAGTCTGGTCTCTGTATGGAGTCTGGTCCTCAGACCAGTTTCCTGATGTCTCGGTCTCATGCCTACTTTGACTTGGACTCGCCTCGTCTCGCAGCCACTATTGGACGGTGACTCAACTTTTTGAGAGTTTTTCACCACCTGGTCCACCTTTGTCTATTTTCTCCCCAGCACTACAAACACTTCAGGGATCACACCTGTGTATAGTATGTAATGGTCCTCAAACTTTGATGCATTGATTATTCTAAATCCTATTCATTAGTTGGATGTTGGACGGTATAGAGCAGAGCTCCTGCCGATAGATATTACATCTCTGTTGATCCTTGAGAAACTCCTTGATGGTATCCTATGCAGAATTTTCACTTTGATCAATCTTATGAAAACAGGTGGAAAAACAAGAATAAACATTGGGATTGCTATTTTAAGATGGGGGAAACCAGAGAGAAACCACGGGAGTGAAAATTGACACGGAGACAGGTAAGCGCAATTTACGTTATCTAATCCATTCCCATTACTCAGAACCAGGCCGTGTGGCGCTGTGCAGGGCCGAGCCTGATGGTGCTTACATGCAGTACATTACTCTAGCTAATTGACTACACAGACCACATTGCTCTCGCAGCCCCTGTGTCGACTGTCCTCGTATCTACTGCAGGCCTATGACATATTTGTGAAAGCAGCCTCAGATCTCACATCGAGCCCATGTGACTGTGAAAGAACTATTGATAGGGAACACAGCCTCAGGATCCAAACAAGAGATCCCTCTGATTCCAAAGCATGAGCTGGCACAGAGGCTGCCAATAAAAGGCCCAGTTTATGTGCTATCAGGCCCCGGAGGGGTCAAGCTTTATCCCCAGCCTCCATCTCTTGGCTGCGCAGCATGTGAATGTGAAGACAGTGGGGAGCTAATACAGTTTGCTTATCTCAGGTTCAAAATGCCAGCAGGGTCGGCTGTGGTTGAAGTGGCCCAGATTGCTTGTAGTGTAATACTGGGTGTATTGTATACACAAGCTCGGAGGAAATGAAGAACGCATGAAGGAAATAACCATTTTGAAGCGAGGTCTTTTGTTGGGATTGTTGATGAGGCTGTTGGGGTCAGTGCAGATATCAGTGTCTTGCTGGTTCAGGTATGTCAATGAGGTAGAAATGTTGGCTGTGTAAGATGAAAAGGATGGGGAGACATATAAAGACACAAAGTAATGAAGAGGTCCTCTATCAGCAGAGAGAGAGCAATGGATATCGTAATTTGTAGCCATTTATTGAGCTTCTGACAAAATGTTATTTTCTGTTGAGTAAATTGTACATGCTTTTTATTTTGATATGGCCAAATCTAAACCCTAACGATTTAGTGAGTGCATTTTACATGCAATCTTCCATGAACTTAGCTTGTTATATTCTACTAACAACTAAATTACTAAAACACTGCTATTGAAAAGGCACATATGATGACTGTTTTTATGTGGCCAACAGTGTATTATTTATCATTTGATTTCATATACATTATTAATGTTCTTTCTCTTTTTCAATTGTTCACGAGACATCTAAAATACCAGAATTCTCTGCGTTTTTAAAATTACATTTTAAAGTCAGATTAGACCTTTTGCTAAACTGAGAAATAGTTACGGCAGACTGCCAACATGTTCATCTGCATGCACAATGCCCTTTCCTTGCTTTTGCCCGGCAACACAACACAATTCTAGATGACAATAATCGCCAGGAAGGTTTTCCCCCCCCATCATGCCTCCCTGAGTTTTAGTGCATCTTCCTTTGTGTGATTTCACTCTCAATTATTTATGAATGAAAGAGCCGTTTTCAAGTGTTAATAATTTACAGAAATGCCCAAATGGCTAGGCAGGCAAAGAGTAAATGGTGGAGGGACCGAGGCAATGGGGCTGGCATTAGGAAATAAGCTGTACCATGATTATCTAATTCAGATGATTATCGCAACACTGAGTTGCAAATGACGACACAGGAAATTGGTGCTTTTCATCTGAGAACCATTTTCAGAGATGGCATGCTGGATGTGGAGCGTGCATTATTGTATATGGAGGAATCCAATGCTAACTTTTGATTTTCTCCTTTAGTTTATTCAACGTGCAAATATTAATCCCGACATTTGCGTGACTTGACGGCAAAGCATCATTTCCATTGTGCGTAGCATTTAGCATTGGCTGCCATGTGCCAAACCATCCACATCCGCTGAGGTATTTAAAAGACGTGAAACGTGTGTTGAACCAGGTCCAGTGAAGTGAAAACTAAATAAAGTGCAGTACACCTTTGCCAATAGCTGCAGTTAATCATGGAACTACGACACGGTTATAAGTCATGGGGAAATACGTTTTTCATAGAGAACAAATAGCAGACCCATGTATTGAAAACCAAATCAATAAACCATTACTTTGAATGAGGTAACCATGGTGTAGGGCATTATCATTTAAAACAACTTCATACATTTCAACAACAACCTGCTTATACAGCCTAGACACCACAACTGCATCTACAATATGAAGTCAACCTTTTTTTCAAGCTTATTTTTGCTTCTGCCTCCTCAAATATGTTGGTCCAAATATATCCTGAAGGTTGCTGTTCTCTTTTTTTATTTTTTATATTCCATCACTAATCTCTGGTACTGCGATTTCCCGTGAGGTGTGAAAATCTCCTGAAAGAGGTGTATTGTGCTGCTGGACTTAAATCTCCCCGGTAATTATCTTTTCTCTTGATGGCATCACTGGGCTTTTCCTTTATTAATGGGGATCATAATGCCGCATAGATGGGAGTAATCTCCTCCACTCTGAGGAAATCTTGGCTGTGGAAGATTTAGAGTGATACTGCATCATCTCTCTCCCTAGGTGAAGGATCTAATGTGATATACGCAAGACAGCGCTATCAACGAATATAACGCAACACAAAATGGAGTGCATGAAGGACTTATGTGGGAACTGGGGCAAAGTACGCTCACTTTGTTGACAGTGAAATGCCTCTCGAATGCAAGAAAGGAAGGGACTTAGTGATGGAAGCCTAAATAATTCAGCGTCTATCAACCATTCAGGGACTTCCTGTGGTTTGACTAAAATCAATATGTTTTGCTCACTCTTTCCATTCTGTTTATTTCCCCTTGCTTAACCGCAATTCATAATTAAATGTATCCTGAAGGATGTTAAAAACGTTATGTGTGACTTTTAGTATTGACATTACTGGGTGACTTCCCCATCTTATTCCCCCGATCTAAGATCAAAGATGGCACACGACGCTAGCACAAGAAGAGAAAGAGGTAATAGAGAAGGGGTAAGACAGAAAAATAAGAGGTAGCATCTTTCCACAGGGAAATCTGAAGGACCTAATTGACTGATAAGACCATAACTCCACTACGCGGTGGCAGAGAGCGGCAACTCCCCAGAGAGAGAATAATGTTATTGCTGTAACACCTCCTCCCTCCTCCCCTAATCACAAGTCTGACAGATACCAGCTTCTGTACTCACACGTCATCCACATAGCACGGGTACGGCATTTGCTGAGCGAAAACACCAAGAGGTTGGGACTTTGACGCGTGCGCCCGTATAATGCCGTGGTCCATCATGTCCTGCAGGTAGGCAAAGCCGCCCCATATATAGCGCATGTCGCCGAAGGAGTTGTCTCGGGCCCCAGGGGTCCACGACCTTATGAAGAGCACACACACCGTGATCTGTGTTAGCAAAGGGCGAGTAACCTCGGACCAGAATAGTCCAAAGTTATACAAATATTTGTGGTTTTTTTCAACTCACAATTGACAGAGTATCATTGCTACTGTTTAGAGGCCATATTTCCACACGCTAAATGTTAAAAGGGTAAAGGTTTGCTCCCATCTTTGGGTAAACAGAGCAATGCAGCACTGTCTCCTTTAATATTTGGGCTAAACATACGTGTAGTTGTGCGACTCACCTCTCTTTAACCTTATTGGTTTGCTCTATTTCATCGATGTCCATGCGGATTTTGTACTTGACAAAAGGAGGGGGGTGGCTGGTGTTTGGTTGGAGGTTTTCAAAAACAATACCGGCCCAGTATGTATCATTCTTCAGGAGCTTCATGGCTCGGCTCACCAGATGGCCTTCAGTGGGGGCAGCCTCGAACTTATTCAGGTCCAAACACTGTCAACAAACAGAGAGGTGTCACAAAGGAAAAAAGAACAAAAGCCAAAGCTAAAAAGTAATTCCCTAATAACGTCCATTTAACCCAGTTTCCATAATCTCAATAATCTTCTTAAATCATCCTCCTGTTTATTTTATTTTTAATCTCCAACACCCACACACAATGAGTGGCGTTCCAAAATATCTGGAGCTTCCAGGGAGTGGGACATGTTTTGGGCTTCAGTAGAGACAAGCAAATGAGATACAGACTCGCTAGCACTCCCTGTACAGTAGCCTTGTCCCCTGCTTTCACGAGACGATAATGAGCTGCTAGTCATCCTGGGAGGCCGTCACACCTGACAGCTGTCCTCACATCTCAGTGCTGCAATAGTTTATCAAGTCTCCCCAAGGATTCTCTACTCTGTACTCTATACCTAGCAAACGAGAAAAAAATACAATAAAATAGCACAGCCAGCAGCATTTGTTTGATATAAAAGGACTGGAATGTTTTTTTGAGCCCACATTTCGGACCAATGCTGATGGAAATGCCTGGGATGACATCCGTCCCATAAATGTGCAAATTAATTGTCTAAATGAAAGTATAATAGATCTTTATTTGAACTGAGCGCCAGTAGAAACAGCTATTATTACAAGTCAAGTGACAAAACATCACGTCGGCACCAAGCTCTGCTGCTACCAGCCGTGATGATAGTAGGAGGGAGAAACAAAGCATGTTTAGACATGTTGCTTTTTGGTCCCAAACCACTGGGCAAGAAGCTAAACCTGAGCTGCCTGATACTGTATCAACAATCTGACTCGGTGTTGGATTGAGGAAATGGCCCCACTGATAGCTCCGCATTTGCCAATCCCATTGTGGCCTAATTTAGGGGAACATCCAGAGCAATACACGCGGTTGGGATGAACATGGTCGGGTCATGCTTTTCGAGGTCATGCGGGTGCTGCCCACTGGATAAAGCTAATCAAACACATCTATCATGGACATTACGGAGATGCGTATATAGTAGAATCAGAAACGTAATCAAATTGCAGGAGATGGAACACACACGTCAATCTTGTTTAGGGCTGAAACGATTATTAGACATTACCGACAATGTCGACTATAATGAATTATTGAATGATATTTCTGTCGTCGATTTGTCACCGGAAATACTCCAGCCTGCGTCCTCTCGCATTGTAGGCTAATGATGAGCTTTTACATGTGTGTTATTTTTCATAAATTCTCCCATTAGATCCATGATCCTATTAGGTAACGGTTCACTTCATAAATACATGATTTTTAGTCCAACTGGGAGCAGGGGAAGCAGCGTGCGGCTCTGGTTTGGTTCAGTACACTAGCCTGTGACATAACAGTCTGATTGCACATCTGTAGTACTTTGATTCATCCTTCTAATCAGGAGCTATTCAGGCTTAGTATGCCGGGCTGGCAATGTTGAAGCAATGTTCAAGGAGCAAAAGCTGCACAGACGTAAATTACGAACAACGGCTTGTTTTTTTCTCCAAAATCAAATACTGAAAAAATAGCAGTGTGAGTGTAGTTAATTTGGATATGATGAATTAATTTGTAATAATTTCAAAAACATGCAATATTGAAATGTGTTCTGTAGTAAAACAGTAGTGCGTAAGTAGTATTGTGTATCAGAGAGAGAAAAATGAGCAATTGAGAATTTTGTCTTTAAAAGAGCAATAAACTAGACAAAACAAGAACTTTTTCAAAGTTACTTTTTCTCATGAATTTCTGTATTTAACTGTGAAAATGATTTGTTGTGGCCCTTCTCAATTGAAAATCTGTAATTTGTGTATAAAGCCGATCAATCAATTACTTGTAATAATCGTCCGATTACTTGACAATTACTTTGTTGCAGCACCTAATCTTTGGTCAGTCTCAGTGAATGCACATACAATCAAATTTCACAGGAAATATAAAAGAAATGCAATTTATTTTTCAATCAGGAGACCACATAAAGGGCTGTCCAATAACTGTCCTCGTCCTGCTGTCCATTCTGAGAAATGCAATTTACATTAGGGCAGAAAATGGATTGTATTATCTTGGAATTTCATTGGCTGTGTGTGGCAAACCCCAAGGGCAATACCTGCCATCTTACCTGCATGTGTATTAATACTCTGTGTGTGTGTGTGTGTGTGTGTGTGTGTGTGTGTGTGTGTGTGTGTGTGTGTGGGTGTGTGTGTGTGTGTGTGGGGGGGGGGGGGGGTGT
>OMOT01005165.1:15321-27972 GCA_900312575.1 Acanthochaenus luetkenii
GGGGGGGGGGGTAGCGTATCAGTTTTGGGTTTGCACACATCCATTTTTGAAGGGTAAGACTCTGATACTATAAAATCAGTATCACGATTTGTCCGGCAGAAATTGTGGTAAACATTCATGTTGATTGTGCACAATGTTAAGTCCTGTTTTTTAAAGATAATTATGACAGCATAGAAAAATACATGATGTAATCCAAGTTCCAGTAGAGGCCTCAGCCAATGTCTTTGAATGCTTCTATTAAGTGGAATTATCTTTTCCAGACACATTTTGTATGAATGTGTCCAAAAATCCCTATTTCATTTGGATTGCATGGGGTTTAATTTAATCCTTTTTCTTATTTAAAAAAAAATAGGATGCAGCATCTTTAACAATAGAAAGGCTAGTCTCCATGGAACATAATGGCTGAGGTTAAATCAGAGGTTGTGTATACCTTTTGCTGTTTTAGAGAGTATTCATTCAAATAACAGCAGACATCATTGCTTCCTTGGAAATATGCTATTGCAGAGAAATGTGCAATTGTGCATTGTACAAACAAAGCAAAAATGCAATGCAGAGTTATAGTTTACGTATATTTGAAAAAATATAAATCATTAGTCACATTTAATTTTACGAGTTGTTAGCTTAAATATTAGATCATTTAAGGTGCGAACAACAATTTCTTCTTATCCAAATACTTCCTGACAAAACAATCCATAGTAAAACATTGTTTACTGCCTGCTTGCTAAACTCAAATCCAACCAAACTATACCATACCACACCTAGCCGCAGTTACAGCAATGTTAAACTGGCCAATGGAGACATGGCACTGGTAGTAAGATGCAGCCTAAATTCTATAGAATTATAGTCAGAGATCTTATAGTCTGATGGTCAACAGTCTTGACTCCTGACAGAATTTAAGTCATGAACATAAGTCTAACACTCTATAACATCACCAACATGCTTGCTATTGGGGCGTATATATAGTGCCTTACGGGCCAGTTTCAAAAACATGGGACAGGCTTGGACATGGGTTAAGATTATCCAGAAATTTTTATAATGTACACTAGGATATTGCTTATTAGAACCTGATATGCGTGAGTTTCCTGGTAGTGGATAAGCTTCATAATTAACATGTAATCACTACAGATGACTTCAGGGATATCTGAAATTATGGCAGAAACACTCTACACTTTGGATAAGATTATATTTTGCCAATATCACCTAGACCCTACCTGAACTGACCTATCTCCTTCTACTCTTTTCTTCCAGATGGTTTATCCCACCATCCATACATTATATCCTGTGCAGTGCAGCATTACGTATAGCCTAATAGTTACTGGCCTACTTGCGCATTCAAGAGTAAATACATTTGACAAGTCACAAGTCTTTGGGAAATTACCTGGCTGCGTGAATCCTTTTTTTCGGGTTGTTGGACATCACTACTGTGCAGTGTGGAACTGTGCTCTGCTTTCTGTTTTGAATGTGCTCGTGGCTTCCATTTTACATCACTGGCTTGAACCCCCCAACAGGTGATCACAAAAGCAACGCCTTACCGTGTTGCCCAAAGTAATGGAAAGGCAATTCGGACCGTGCCCGCAACCCGCGATCTGAACACGGGTGCGCAGGGCTCGGGTTGTAGCCGTACCCGCGCAAATGGAAAAGCGGCATTGCTTGCTCCAACAATGCTGCATTCACAGAGAAAGCCTGCCACAAGTGCCAGTGTCTAGCCAGTGTTTGGAGTCAAAATACAGTATAAACAATAGCAAATGTGATAGCTTGTGCATTGCTCTGTTGAACGGTATAATGTCATACAGGGTGGCAGAAATCTTCAAGCACATGCCAAGTCCTGATTTACACATCGCATATGGTTCAGCAGGACTGCAGCCATAGAAGTGTCTGTAGCAGAACTGTAATCATAACAACATCAACAAATCCAGTCAAAAGTTATGTGCTCTCTGGATAAATTATTAAGTCATATTGGAAAATCCATATTTAGGCGAGTGTTTGTCTGCAGTAACCAAGGAGTAATGTATTTTTGGCACAAGGTATCACCAGTTAATTTGAATAGAAATCAACCAAAATGACATGACTTCTTGACTGCTGAGTGATACGATTAGATATGAAAGGGCGGTTTATATTCAGAAATAACAGATCTCAGAATGTGATCATTGGCCAATCAGAACTCCGCGTAATAAAGGCTGTGTAGTAAAATATAATTGTTATCAATTGCAATGGCTAACCACACAAGTGAGGTCCTGGGCAATTGAAATACAGGTGTAAATAATACAAAGTAACACAATTGCTTGTTTGAACAATAAAGCATCATTTTTTTTCTAGCATTTCAATACCATTTCTCATACAATCAACAAAAAAAGATTTTACTTGCCAATCATAGCAAAGTAGTCAACTTTGTTGCCTAGGACATAAGTTGCTCATACCACCAGGACAGCTAAAGTGCATGTAATAATCAATAATCACAAATTAGTAGCTTTTACACATCTTGGACTTGATGTCCTAACTTAAAAACAAACGTATGTGTAACTGGTGCTACCCACTCCATATTGATTGTGCACAATTGTTGGAATGTTCTTGTTGATATACAATTCAATGCATTTTAAAAGCACATTTGATTCTTACCAGTCCAAACAGCCTCCATTTTAGCTTAGTGAGGCTCTACCGTATGATGTATTTTCTCTCCCATCCCCCTTTCTTTGTGTCTGGTGAAAGTCACGTGACCATTGGGAAACAAATAATTTCATTGGCTACATTATGAGCATGCTTAAGAAGAGCACATCGGCTTGTCTTGGGAGTCAAGAACTAGGTACAATGTCTTCTGCGATGGGACGGCCAACACAAATGGGCTGACGCAACTATCCAATTAACACCCTGCCTGCCAATCCCTGTCAGGTCACGCGCTGACTCCCATGGCATGCTCTACCTGTCTCCGCTGTGCTCAACACATGCCCAGCTCCAATATAGAATTAACGCCCCTTTTCACCTGGTCACGCTGACGTGCCATAGATTAGACCGGTGCAGCATAGAGATATGCAAGGCATTCCAAATGAGGGTTCCTGGGGTTAAGATTTCAAATGCAGTGGGACTATTGTTTTGCCACTCCTTTAATATTAATTAAACTCTAGGGTGAATAGGTTCTTACCCAAACTACCGCATAATTCCTCCAAGAGTCAACACCTGATAAGAGATTTTATTTCATGGCTACCTATCACACCAGTTAAGACCTTAATATGACTAATAAGCTATTGGGGCTCAGTGATTCTTTTGTATTGTACAATTTCCAAGACTAATGCATTTTTTATGCATTGCCATTAATGAAAAGATTATCCTTATTTCCTTCAGTCCTAATCCCTAATCAAATAATAATAAAAGATTATTATCACAGAAAGTCAAAATTTTATTCTGAAATATGTTGTCAGAGATCTTGACAACATGTGACAGTTTAAGTTAAGTTAAGTTAAAGTTCTATACATATGTTGAATCTGTTGGTTTAGTCGTGTTTGCATTATTTGCACACAGTTAAGGAGACATGTTTTATGTAATGAAATGAAAATGCTAATTTTATCGAAAAGAAAATATACATGTGGCAGTGATGCTGGTTGTGGTGGTTCTGTTCGGCCACACCTGACATCAAGAACCAGTGAGTTATAGTTGGGGCAAGAAAAACAAGTCTAGGGTTAAGACTTGGGCAGAATTTGCCTCCAAGGGATCGTTCAATATTCATGATAAGGGGTATATGGATATTTTCCGACCCCTTCAACGTTAAAATAGTCAACCCTCCCTCCAGCACAAAAATATATTGCATGGCCCTCCCTGGACACTGAAGAAAGAAAACTGACGACCCCCCCAGTGAAGTGAAAAGACAGAAAACAGCAGAACTGTACACTGTAAGATGTATGTCTATACAAGGAACAATGAAGCCCACACCAACCGCACATTTTAACGCTCCCTAACCCACGAGACAATTGAATGTATATGCAATCATCTTGGACTTTTAAATATTAACAACAGAACATACGTATTGGAGTGTAATGCCAATATGACACTCATATTCCCCAGTTCACAGTGCATATGTTTTTGAATAACTGTGTGACGTCTTTGTTGGGATAAATGCGATTTGTTGTAAAAAATTTATTAAAAGGACTAAAACAGTAAGTGCAAAGTGGTCTCAGTACAAGGTGGGATTGTTTACCTGGACAGAGCAAGGCAGTGGTGACTTTTCAGTCGTACTCGTTCAACATTGAAAGCCATTGCGCACCGCTATATACAGTATTGTGAGCCATAATAGCCTGCTGATAGATCACACATGAGTACAGCTCTTATTTATGACCCGATATGTGCGTTATTCTTATTCCCACATTACTGTATGATATGGTGACAATATGTAAACCTACGTATTTAGTTATTTATTGCAGATATACAAACACAAAACTGATAATAATTGGTGTAAAGTAAGTGGAGAAAATGCACACATCTATAAATGTTCATGAAAATCTATTGAGACTTAATAGGATACTGAACTGTGATTTTCCGGTTGAATGGACCCTCCTGTGCTGTAAAGACACTCTTAACTTGTTCATGAACTGTTGCTCAGTCAGCAGCAAAGTTGTTCACCAGAAGTGTCACTTTCCTAAAAACATATAGTGTCTTTTAGTATTTGACTACACTATGATAGCTACATAGATACAGATGGATGAGTTGGCAGAGATAGGTGTGATAGCGTTACATGAGCCGGAATTCAACCGAATAGACACTAGACTGAACCAGGATACCCTGGACATTTTTCTACTGCCAGTTAAGGACTGGGAAACTCACACCATGCTGTTCTTCATGATGTGAAACCTTAAGAAATAGTTGTTCATTAATGACTAGCCTTAATCGCTTTAGATAAACATACGTTGGGTGCAAAGATCGTCAAAAACCTAGTACAGGCTGGTGTTGAAGTGCAACGGGAAACCGAGCTAGTAATCAAGAATGTATTTGTCATTTTATGGCAAAGGAAATTCAACTATAAGAGATAGTCTTAGTTTCATGCCTAAGTGGCATGAATACACAAACATACAGTATATAGTGTTCTCTCTATATATACAATGAGCTATGCTAGTGACTGTGAGCACTGCTTCATGTCAATATAACTTTATGTAACTTTATGTATCCTCATCTGATTTTAAAGACTTTGTACAATTCTGAGTCTGAAAGCTCCCAAGCCACCCAAAAAGAAGGCACAGGGTTAGGGTTTTTGGGGAGATGGTCATGTTTGGACAACTTTCAGCAATACAAAACACATACCGGTATGTAGAATATCAACCAAAGTGTTGAGAAGTCTCACATTACAGGTAAAAATGAAACTAACAAGGTGTTCATTTTTGTTGAATGATTTGAATAACATTCAAATGATCACATTTCAGTGAGTGGCTCTTGGTCCCTGCAGGATTCATTCAATGAAATCATTCCTTTAATGTACACCTTGAAAGGTATTATCCTGCTTATACCATGGCCACTTGCCAAATATTCAGAATAAGGAATGTTAAATCCAAAACAAAACAAAAAAAGGCATTCTAAATGAAAACGCGTTGCTTTTAATATCTCTGTTTTCCTAGTAACACCTTAGAGTAATATCTGGAACACAATGGGGTTTGTATGCAATGTAAACATTACTTCCCTTTTCCAGGAAATAGTATGTTGTGGCAATGGAGAGGGTTTTCCAGAGCCTGAATGGCAATAAACCAGCAAGTTAACATTGTGTGAGTAAATCCCTAATATTGCCTACGGTAGTTAATTAGTGTACATGTATATGGTCTGAAGGTATGTTGTTAACATAACTAACTAGTTAGCTAGCTAGCTAATCATTCTCAACTGAATTCAATGTCCTATTCTTATATTAACAACATTATTTTACCAAATATTTTTTGGGCTACGTCTATTGCCAGGCATAGCCATGAAAATCAGCATTTCACATTGAACTGGATGAAAGACGGGATGTGTGATTGCTCACATACTGTAACGTGGAAAATAACTTTCTATCAATTACGGACAACTTTCTATCAATTTCTACAGTGTAGTCCAGCTACTTTTTCCAATAGATAGTATTAAGAAATGATATACACTGTTACTAAATATGAAAATAGATGTACAACAAATTGTGCAATGTTTGAATCATAGCTTTTCTCTCTGTCAACTTGAGCAAGGGAAATATCATTAAGCCTGGTATGCCAGAAATAAACTGTGGTATCCTGGGATGTTACAAAGCATTAACATCAAGCAAAGAAGTATCACTTTCCAAGTTTGAGCATTGTATATCAATGGCTATACTCACCTCAATGGATCCCAATGGATATTAAGCTAACAGGTCTGGATTCCAGTGGGCATCTTAGCAAAGATAGCCACTTTATTCCACTATAATGTATGTCAATGGCACAAATATGATCTAGGTGACGTGGTGCTTTTAGAGGAGTCAACCCAGCAGCTTTTTGTAAAGGGTGCAGCTTGTCTACACTGCATGTAATTTGCAGATTCTTTACACTGAATTATGTACACTGACAGGTTTGTGGTTTGTTTGCGCTTCATGGGTGTCCAATTGATTAAGATTAAAGGAAGACCGTTTGGCTGGCTGGCGTGAAATTCCTTGCTGATTTGTATTTACTGTGCCCCTCCTTTTAAGCACAAGTAGACCCTCTAATACACACCTATAACATGAGCCAACACAGGCCACATGCTGGTCCGCATGCTGGTTCACATGCACCACACGACACAGCAACTGAATAAAGCCATCACTTGTTATTCTGCTATTTCAGGGAGACCTGGGAGCTTTACCAATTCCGTATATATACAAGAGACCTCCTATTGAACATATATCCTCTGCTCCTGTTGTCACTCCCAAAATTGAATCCATTTGGAAAACTCTTTTGAGCTTTTGAATGCCATCATTATAAGTACAATGTTTAAAAGGCATTGTACTTATAACCTGAAGTTTTTGATTATTAAGAGCAAAACTAATTCTAGTTCATGGCAACATTCACGTTTGCAATAATAATTATGTAATGTAACTATAACATCCTTGAAATTGTTACTTATTCGAATGAAATTACACATTCTAACGGTAGAAATGAAGTGCATTGAATAACAAAGGCAAATATGATGTCAAAGTCAGAGGATTGGTTTTATTTTCCGCTGCAAGTTAAACCTAAACTACAAAGTACAAGAACTGAATCCTGTCGTACTTCAGTTGCTTTGATAGTGGACCACCAAGTTATAAATAATGTATTAAAGGATTTACAATGCAGAGAAAGAGGGCTGCTTTCCAGAAGAATGAAAGTTCCTTTCCTAGTGCGTGAAAAAAACATGTTAACTCTTTGCAGTCCAGACCCAATCTGAGTTAGAAAAGACTTCATATATTTTCTTTTGTATTGTCTAGGTTAAGAGAGTGTTTGGTTTCCTTTTTACAGTTTGTGGTAGCTTATTTTTTCTGCCAAAAGGTGTTTGAGGCCTACTGGGACCACTTAAAAGTTTATGCAGAGCACTAGCCAAGTTGGACAAAAAAGCCTTGAAGTATACACACACTGGCCCCTTTCTCAGACCCTCTCAGCTCTGGCTAGGGGGAGTGTTGTTGGTTTATGAGAGGGAAAATAGCCCCAGCCTTCTGCACAAGTGAAATGGGATTAAGGCCTTTGTTCAGCCCACAATGGTGAGGGGAATTAGCAATAGTTGTAGGCACTTAGAAGAGCTCTCACACAGAAGCTTATCCCAGATTTTGCACAATAATCATTTGAATATCAACAGTGTTTTGCAACTACAGCGCTAATGTATAAACCTCTCTTTTTTGAGATATCGAAATCCCCCAAAGGATGTTACCAATGGTTGCATCACAAATATTCACACTCTTTATGATGAATCATAATTTTAGGATCATTGTGCTTCAAGTAGCAGAAAGATACATTGCATTATAAAAATGCTGAGAATATGTTGCAGTTTGGGACAATAATTATTGACATTTTAATGAGTAATGATCCAAGCTTATCATTGTTTGGTGACATAAACTTCTATGCCCCATGTTAAAATACATAATTTATTATACATAGTTGAAGTCTGGACAATGTCTATGGTATCCACATCATGGTAAACAGAATATGACTGCTAGCCTTCCCACAATAAATGCATCATATTTCAGCAATACCACTAAGTTATAGCAGCATTTAATACCCAACTTAAATCTAAGGAATCATATGATGTCTTTTTTTCATTTAGATTTTCTGTTTCTACACATTAGCTGACCTTCTTATCCAAAGCAACGTGCAATAAACAGCAGTGGAATAAGTTTAATAAGAATACAATTCCTAGATCACCAACATTACAAACAACCAGAAGTCAGGAGTGCAAGCCAGTGCGGCTTGTAAGGAAAAAAAAAAATCTTTATTTCAGACACTGCACAACGTTTTCCTTCCTTCAATATGAGCTTCACATGATATGGTGATCTAGCAATATTAGGGGAGACGCACAGAATACGACACTTTCTCCTTGATTGCATCATTAGATTTGACTGGGTTCAGGGGGATCCTCTGACAAGCATAACTCTCACAGAGGGGGGAATAATTCACAGCTTCTGCCTCAGTTGAGTCTCACAGGACTGGCCTCAAGAAGTGTGATGGCCTCAGCATTTTTCCTCCACAGAGTGAAAACGTATTGTCCAAATCACAAAACATTGAGTGAGATCAGCAGACTTGTCAAGAGGCCCTGGCTTGAATATGAATGATGAGAGAGGAGCAGGGTGGTCTGGTGCTGTTTTGGTGTAGGCAGGTGAAAATAAGCTCAACTGTCCCCGCCAGCTGCCCATCGGTAAAATAGGAGAAATAGGAGAGCAGAATTGACAGAAAACCCTGCTTAACACTACCCCGAAAATAATAGCTAACCAGAAACACCAGTGACACACCAATCATCGTGTGCAGACATTCACGTATGTGTCAACATGCATTGAATGGCTTTAGCGTGATTACGTGCACTCTTAAATACCACCGGCACATGTAATCGTTAACACCACAGCTTCTTGGGCTTTGGGGATGCAGGTCAATGCCAGGCGCTCGTAATGGAGTGAAATGACGGAAGGTGGGTTCTCAAACTGAATACACGCATGGGATTTTCCATCTAAATGAAGAAATGAAGACGTAACACCTCCCCTCCCTCCCGTCCGAACACATGCACGCACGCTAGCTCAATTCACTTGAGTGTCTGCATAGTTTCTGCATTCAGTTGGATACAATGATGCACAAGATGAATAAAGTTATCTCTGGTGTTGAATGGGATGTCGCTGGTGGGAGGGAATAGGGAGGTTCCCTACGTCGGGGCTGAAAAGAGCCCTGCTTTGAGGGCCAGTGCTGCAGGGTCAGGGCCCAGCTGCTTTTAAGGGTGAAAGGGACACCAGCGGGCTGGACTGGCTCAAGAAACCTAACAAAACCAGTCATGTCAAATAAAGACATCCCAGATTGGACGTTGACAGATCCCTTCCCAAAGTTGCTGAACACACTTCACACATTCAAACTTTGGTCTGGTTTGTATCATATATCACACTCAGTGTCCCATTTAATTTGTTCAATTAATGGTTTTTAGTTTAGTTTTTTTGGGGTCTGATACTTTGGTGAAAACAACAGGTCTACCCAGGTAGGAGACATCTTTTGAAATACTTTTATGGTGCCATAATTTAATGTTGTATTAATATGTGATACTCATATGTTTATCGTTTAAGCTAACCTCAAGTTTAGCTCTTTCCTTGTAACTCATTAATAGTCAGACAACTTTCATTGTCTTCAATGTTTTTTGTATGGCCTTGTTTGATTTCAGAATTAGGTCATTATTATCAGTTGGTGCATTAAATTGATGGTTTGTCCCATATTGGAGAGTGTGTGATGTATTGAAGGGCACTGGTGAAACTAGCACACATTGCTTTGGTTTGTTGATTAGGTTTATTTTACTTTGAAATTGGACTGTTGATGGTGCTGGTATTGACTCTGATTTGAAAAATTGACATGAGGCTTTCACTGTCTCTGAGTTTACACAATTTCATAGGGTGCTGAAATTCTCTAAGTTTGAATTTGTGGGGGGTAAGTAGGATAATAATCAGGCCACATTATAAGGAATTGATGGTTCATTTTCCCTGTCAGCAGTAGCAGAGCTTTGCCCAAAGATGTGCCGACCTGTGCAGATGGGGTTCAAAGCCAATTTCCATGTTAAAAACTCCACACGCTTCAGAAATCCCTCTGACTGACTCTAGTTGATCAGAGCATGTGACAAGCCTGTCTTTCAAAACAGGTCTGCTCGTGTAAGTAGATGGAAGTCTACATCTCTACAACAAATACACTGTTTTGGCCAGGTTTGAATGTTGAAATGTGGTAATAGTGTTGTTTTCATGCATACCCAGAGGCAATGACATAAAAACGAAAGATTAGTCTGGAGTTTGCTGTCAAAATGGAAAATACGGCACACTATATGTGTCATGTAGTAACTGCACAAACTGTAAAAGGTAGTCCTTTCCCATTTCCCCCCCCCTCTATGTTTTATATCAAAGTTGTGTCATTACAAAGCTTTAATTCTTGCCAGAAAATCAGTTCAGCCATTCATCATCAGCTCACATTTAAATTCATTTTCCTTCAGGCTGCAAAAAAATTTTCTATGTGCCGAGTTTACTCAAAGAAAGAAAATCTGGGAGAAGAATAAAGAGATCACTGTGATGACGGGAATTTGTTTGATGAGTTATGAGATGAACCAATTTAAAAAACAGAAAAATACATCTGCCAAGTATCGTTCTTAGTATCCTGAGGACAGGACCATTTATGTCACTCTTTATCTTGCTGTTTGCTGCTGCTAGAATGTTGTGCACACATGTACACACATTTGTAAGTGTGTATTGTGCAGGGAGGGAAGATTTTACTTATATAATTCTGCACATAATTACTATGTCCCAGAATTGGCATATTTCTTCTTTGTGTGTGTGTGTGTGTTAAGCCATCTATCTTAATTGCGATCACATATTCTTCAAGAAGAGAGGCAACTGGAGAACAGTCTCATTTTTTAGACTTTATTCTTTGTTCACTGTTATCAGACAATTCTGTGTAATGGTGTCTGTGCTAAGCTGGTAGCCTGCTCAAATGTGCTGGGTATATTATATCCATTGAAATGCCTGGTAGCTGCACAGTATTGAGTATGGTGCAAACACAATCTTGGTGGGGTCTCTGCGAGTAACAATAGATAGTGGCGTGATGACTTATTAAACACAGCCAACCTGCAGCATGGCTTTTCTCATTACCTTTTCAATTCCCAACCTAGAAAGCCTATGGGGCTAGTGACAAAACTATTGCCATGTAATTCTCTCTCAGGCTGCTTTCATCAGCCGATTTTGTGGAGAAATATGAAGCTGATTTTATCTTACTCTATAAATTCACAAAAGGCCCTCAAGTTGCCCCCATGGAAGACATACCTCATCTCAGTGATGTGCCACCGCTATTGCTGATCCCAAGCATTTGATAACGGTACCTCTCCTTTTTAATGATTTGACAGGCATCAGACATGAGCCCTGTAGACACAGCATTTTTAATACACTTTTCTTTGCTTGTTTACACCAAGCTGCTCAGATGAAAGAACATATCTATCATCTCTCGCTCAATAAGTGATATATATTAAAACCTACGGTAGATTTCCGCTGCTTTTGCGATTGTCAAAATCCTGGAACACCTTTTCACTCTACAGTTTCAAGCACATTTTTTATAGAAACAAAAATGAAACAACTTGTCCGTCATGCCTGTACCATTTAATCAACATTCATATAAATATGATTATCCAGAGTCAGTATGCTCCAAATGTCTTGGTTCATCATTTCATTAATACATAATAGGTAAAACAACAACAATTCATGAAGGCACTTTTAAGTTTCTGGCACAATTGCTGTATCCTGTCATATAGCAGGGATTGTTTCCTTTGAAATGTTTTGACTATGGTGTCATTAATAAAAACTTTCATCATGCATGGGTACTTAATCAATTGATATTAATCAGCCTTAGCCCTGAGGTTGGGCGTAACTGAGAACAGCTTTCATCAGTCTATCCATTTAAAAATTGATTTAATTTGTACTGTAGCTGTATTTTGAGTCAGAGGCTTACAGGGATGCTTGCAATACATGGGTTGAAGTTTATTATACATTGTTTTATTGTTGACTTACTATGTAATGGCAAGAACATACTAGTAATGATAATTAAAATGAGGATGGAGGTGGATGTGTTTGTGATAATGTTATTACTATATAGGAAATAAACATGAATGCTGAACCAGTCTTAGAGATGGCAGTGTCTGGTTTTGATCAACACACCATGGAGACATCCCCCTCAATCATAATTAGATTTCCTTCATTATGAAGTTTGATACTGTCTCAAGGTTTGGGTCCTTCTATCAAAACATTTCTGCAAATATTCCTTCCTGTTAACTCTTTGTGGGTACGCATTACATAATTATTTCATATTTGCCATCTTCACCTCCATAGGGAAAATATTATCTGCAATAATCATTGTCATCATCATGATTCTCTTCGTGGTCTGTTGGCTCCAAATAAGTAATTTAGTTGTAAAGCAGCTTCATTTATTTTGCCTATTCATTTTTCTTCCTATCATATATCTAAAT
>OMOT01005182.1:2168-13215 GCA_900312575.1 Acanthochaenus luetkenii
GGTAACTGTTTGAATTTTGAGGGCTTCATTACCCAGAAAATCCTGTAAGGTGACGTCAGTAAATTAAATGTCTTCTTCTTAGTGTCTGGTGGGGTAGAGGTGGTGAAGAGGTTCAGCCATCATTGGTGAGTCCAGCTTTCTCTGGATGGAGTGCTTGCTCACTGCTGTTTAGGAGACACTTTTATTTCACTATAAAGTTTTGATTAATAACTTCCTGTGGGGCGAAGATTTCCCACCAGTGACCATACTGACACCAAAATTGAATTTGGGCACATACATATGCAGTCAGACACACACACACACACACACACACACACACACACACTGTAGGATGATTCTTGGGTTGAATTAATGAATTAAATCTTTATTCGAACATGTTTGTTTTTTTAAAGCAACAACAAACCAAAATAAACAATATTAAATGAACATGTCCGAAAAGGAGTAGGAAGAAGTATAAACGTATTTAATTCTACCCCTTCTCTACTACTCAATGATTAATAAACATCAATTGACTTCCATTTTCTATCCTATTATATCCTAATATACTGTATTGGTCCAAATATAAGACGACCCTGAATATAAGACGAGCCCTCTTTTTGGAAAAATACTTTTTTGAAGGCCAAATTTTGTTTATATAAAGAAAATCATTTTATTAGAAATACGTAATGATAATAAAAACACATTTTATAAAACAATGTAGGCTGTAATTTTTATCATCTTTTGGTAAAATCATCTTTTATTTAAAAAAACAACAACCATTGAATAAAATATGTATTTTGAGCTCTTTGGCGATTTCCAAGGCTTTAAGGTGAATGACAGCTCTGGTAATGGGCATACCGGCGTTACATTTTTTTGTCACATATTCACACATCCTCCTGTCAATCTGCTGGAAGTGGCGTCTGCGGACCGCTGCAAGCTTTTCTCTGACTGTTGTATTTTTGGGCGTCCCATTTTCTAACATTACATACTGTAACATCATATTTCTTGGATGCTCGACGGTGGTTTGACGACTCTGTTTAGTTGTGGTTTTGCACCTGTCTGCAGGTTGCGTGTGTGTGTGAGAAAGGGAGAGGGAAATACAGAGAGAAATACGGTGGCTCGCTTGGGGAACGCTCATTTGGCGCGATCTGTTGTTGTGAATTATATTTAAAAGTCTAGTCCCCAAAAAATAAGACGACACCCCTTATCAGATTTTATTCTACGGAGAAAAAAAACTATTACAAAAAATATATATCTTATCAAATATCAATATATTAATTCATTCACCAATTATGCTTATCATGTAAGCATATATTGATAAATAATAATCTATGTATACCTAGACCTTGTGAAAATCATGTCCTGGTTCATGTTTGGGCATTGCTTTAGCTCCACATTCAGACTGTTCCACAGTTTCACTCCATAGATTGAAATACAAAACTCTTAATTGTCGTACGAACATGAAGAGCTTTTAAATTTAACTTCCCCCTCTAATTATAACCCCCTTCTCTATGAAATAACACTTTTTGAATATTTCCTGGCAATAGATTATTTTTTTCTTCATACATTAGTTGTGCTGTTTGAAATTCCACAAGATCAGTGCATTTTAATGTTTTTGATTTTAAGAATAATAAATTTGTGTGATCTCGATATCCGGCATTATAAATGATCCTTATGGCTCTTTTTTGGAGTATACATTACAGCATTTAGCAAACGCTTTTATCCAAAGCGTACTACAAGGCGTATTACATATCATACAGTTGGCGGAGGCAGCCATGCAAGGTACCAGCCTGCTCAATGGGAGCAATTTGGGGTTAGGTGACTTGCTACTGCCGCCCTCATAGATTGTGAATACAATGAACAATTATAGGAACTGCCCCAAACCTCTGCACAGTAATTTAAATACGATAAAACCAGTGAAGAATGTTGAGTGATTTGTGATCCAGAACATGCCTTACTTTACTCACTACTGAAATGCTTCTTGACAGTTTAGTTTTTACATGTTTGGCATGAGATTTCCAACTGTTGTTTCCATCTATTGTCACACCAAGAAGGCCCATTGTGAGAGGGCACGGCCCGCCACTGCCAAATAACTTAATTATTAACATAATTTTGTTTTGCTCACATTTAATAATTTATTTCTTCAAACCACATTTTTTATTTGCTCATTTCTGAAGTAATCACCTCCAATAGCTCCTGCAAATTCACCCCAGAACAAAAAAATATTTGTGTCATCTGCAAATAATACCAACTTCAATATTTTAGATACTTTACATACAATATTTATGTAGAGAATATACAGTTTAGTACCCAATAGTGACCCCTGGGGGACACCACAAGCAATGCACAAGCATGGTGAAACATACTCACTCAACTTCACAAATTGTTGCCTTTTACTTAAATAACTTCTCAACCAATTCAACACTATGCACCTGATGCCATACCGTTCCAGTTTATTGATTAATATATCGTGATTTAGGGAGGGCAGTAGCTCAGGAGGTAGAGTTCCTGCCCCGCAACTGCAAGGTCGGCGGTTCGAGTCCAGCTCCTCCCGGGAACAATCTGTCGTAGTGTCCTTGAGCAAGACACCTAACCCCAAATTGCTCCCGTTGAGCAGGTTGGCGTCTTGCATGGCTACCTCCACCAACAGTGTGATATGTAGGTTGCTTAATGTAATGTAATGTGTAAGTCGCTTTGGATAAAAGCGTCTGCTAAATGCTGTAATGTAATGTAATGTAATGTGTTGAGGTCTGGGTTGCTGAGGGGTAACAGTGGGGTGCACTTGCCCAGGTGGTAGAGGCACAGGATCTAAAGGAAGAGGAGAAGGCAGGTTGACTCCCTGAAGGAGGACAGGAAGATCCTGTCTTCAGTCTTTTGTTGTGCCACTGGATGAGGGTAGTTTGATTCACCTCAAACTGTTTCAGGGTGGTGTTCTGCATTACTGTGCCATTACCCAGGACCAGCTGTCTGATCTGAGTGTAGTCCTGGAGGATAAGAGTCCATCTGGTCAACGTTCCCTTTCCCTGCTTCTTTGGGTCCTTATGAAGCTGTCAGAGTCTAACAAAGATGGCCTCCACCAAACGACAACAGTCTGGCCATTGGGCAGGCCATCCTGTTGATCCCAGGATGCAGAGTGTCATGCTCTCCACTCCAGGGATGAATTCTGCCCTCTTTTTAGGCAACCTGAAGCGTCCAGTTGTCAGCCTTACCTGGTGCCGTGCTGCATATGCCACCCGATGCTGGTCATAGGGCAGAAGGTTCTGCCACAATGCCACAATGCTACTGGCCTGCTGGTTATTGAGTTTTTGGCCAGTCAGCTTCCTCAGTCCCACCAGGTACGCTGTCAGGCTGTCCACTCGGTCCGTCCCTGGGATGTTGTGCTCATCCACAGCCTGGAAAATATAAGAAATACTATAAAGATCAAAATTCACACTAGCACAGAAAAAAACAAGAAACACAGTATAATACAACATGTGACAAAAACACTTACCAACTGTTGCTCAGGTGCTGCTGTGGTGGCATCGGTAGCTCAGAGGGACCAGCAGTGGCAGCAGCAGAGACAGTCACTGGGAGGGTGATGGTAGTGGGAAAGAGGCCATGCTGGTGGTTGGAGCAGGACGGGAAGAGGCTATGCTGGTTGTTGGAGCAGGGCGGGAAGAGGCCATGCTGGTGGTTGGAGCAGGGCGGGAAGAGGCCATGCTGGTGGTTGGAGCAGGGCAAGAAGAGGCCATGCTGGTGGTTGGAGCAGTCAGGACACTTATCAGGATCTGACCCACCTCATTGCTTACAGAGGTAAGCCACAAGGCGGTCCCCTTTGAAATGCCTGACAGCTTCCTGGTGATTTGCAAACATACAGAAAAGACATTGCCAGTAAATTATTATTTCTGACATTGTGTGATGCACTAAGACAATAGTCAACGATTTGTACTTGTTATAATAGCTGAGAACTTTCACCTTCTTTGTTGAGTCCATTTTAATAATGGTGCCAAACATTGACATTATGCTGGCTTTAATATGGTCCAGCCTGCTCAAGATGTCATGGCCATACACTGTCAGCATCCACCTGTGGGTTGGAATCGCCACAGGCTCAACCTCTTACATCATTGTGACAAACACTTGTGACATTAACAATATAATCACATTAATACTCAGAAATATAGTCATTAGAGTGGTATCCCAATACTCACTGCTGAGTCAAGATAAGCCCACATTAACAGGTGAATTTACAGCTCTTACACTATTACAAAAAACATGATTCACAATCCATCCGCAGTGGGTATAAAGTGCACTTAAATTAGCTGCCAAAGAAATAGTGATACAGTGCGCCATCGCTGCAAATTGGCAGTGGCATGTCGTCCACTAGGGGCATTGGGGCGCCGCCCCACCTGCTGGCCCAAGTTGAAAAAAACTATTCCAATAGATCAATAATTTGTACAATTGTGGTGCTGTATGTGTATGAAATGAAATTGTTATATTTACATAAATGATATATTCTAATAGAAAAGTGGGATGACTGATGAAAAAACTGCTTGCAGCTTTTGTCTGAGTGCCGAAGGGTGTACTTTTCTACGGGATTGGTTGACATACGCCCGATTGGGTAGATTGTCGCCATTGCGACTGCGTGCATAGCATATGTTAGTGAGCAGGAAGTCTGGAGAGTAAAGTCAGCTCGCTTTAGTGGCTAAAGAGCCAAAGGAACAACCTGCTCCTCCGGACCTGCCGCCTGACACTTCCCCCTGTTAAGTGAGTAGCTCCTATGGTGAGCAGAGAAACTTAAATAATATTGAATCTATCGCCCTACACGCACTTCGAACAATCATAAGGGTCTGGTGAAACGTATTTTGATGTGTTCCAAATGCTTATCGCTTAACGTGTAACGTTGGTACTGTAACGTTAAGCCTAGGTTACGAAACCGTAAAGAAATACTTTATAGGCCTAGTATTTTTCCTCATGCATCATTTAATGTGGGACACTTTCAGTTTACTGGTGTGAATATTTACGTCTATTTGTTGGCAACTTTCCCACTTTTGCGTTATTAATTGAATGAGATTTATATGGCTGCGAATGATTTGCGGGTGGAAATTCGATTGCTTTGTGAAACTTGATTAGTTGTGGCTGAAATAAACTATTATTCAACTGTTTAAAATTTTAAAATGCACTAATAACCTGTCATTTTAATTTGTCTAATTCAATGCATGCATGTTATACCTACATTACATAAATGAAATATAGTGTCAGACAATGATATGCAAACTGAAAAATAAATGAGTTCTGTTAAATATATACTGTTCGTTTTTATTTCTGAAATGTATTAGAAGTTTGGAAGTAGACTAGTATGAAAATGATATAATGATGAATCCTAGGGGACTAGGCTCTATGCCTGCTGTAATGATAATCTGACGTGCTGACCGCCCCACCTAGCGGAGAAGTCACGACACGCCACTGATATTAAATAAAGTTATCCTTATTAATTTCAGCACAAAAACGACCCCTTTCTATACAAATGAGGCTCATTAAAGCCTTCAAAATGCTTGTTGCCTTTGCCTCCGACGTAATCGCAGCCATCCATCAGCAGGGCAGTGTCGGATGTTTTGCAAGCTGTTGTCAGGGTGCATTTCTTCCGTTTGGTCCACAGACGTTGCGATCAGCGTTAATTGTGTGCATGTCTGCGTTATTACTTGATCTGCGCAGTTTAGATTGCATTCACAATTTAAGTGCTAAAAATGACTATCAGCAGTCGCTATTCTTTCTTTGTGAATTCACCCCTAAATGTTTTACCTGGTTTATTTTGCTTCATTTTGATGGGGTTGATGATGAAACAGCAGGATGGCCTCATAATTTCCTATCGAAGTGTCCTTGAGCAAGACACTGGATCCCTCCTTCATCACCCTTTGTAACTCACCCTGGATAAGACTATCAGCTAATTGTCTACAAAGTAAATGTAATGTAATGTCATAGAAACTGACCTGAACTTCCTGTGTTGTTGGAAGGTGTCAGGGTGGCCTAGAGCAGTGTTTCCCAACCCTGGTCCTCAGGGCACAGAGCACTGCTGGTTTTCATTTCAGCCATCTAGTCAGGGAAGGATTTACACCTGGGACGCCAGGTGAATGCAATTAACTAGCTTTTTGGAGAGAAAACCAGCAGTGCTCTGTGCCCTGAGGACCAGGGTTGGGAAACACTGGCCTAGAGGTAGAGAGGCTGTGCAGTAACTGAAAGGTGGCTGGAATTCTGCTGGACAATAACTGGTACTATTACTACAGTTCTGCACCATCACTGCCATGTGCTCTTGAGCAAGACAGAAAACCCCAAACTACTGGGGCTGCAACAGAGAAGAGCATCCCAACCCCACTAAATGAGACACTGTAGATTTGCAGTGTTTGAGCAAATTAAAGTCTGGTGTCAGTAGACACTGGTGGGAAATCTTCTCCATACAGGAAGTAACAAAACTCAAATGTGAAATCCAAAAGTGTCTCCTAAACAGCAGCAAGTAAGTGGTATGTCAGAAAGCTGGACTCACAAACAATGGCTGTACCTCTTCACCACCTCAAACCCACCACACACTAAGAAGAAGACATTTAGGGCCGGATCAACTAAAGGTGTAAAAACATGTGCAAACTCATGGCACACGTAAATAAATGTACAAACTGATCTATTAACAGCGTGCAATGAGGACTGCGTCTTTCAAATGTGCAAAATAACACGCCTGATGCAGTTAGTACTTTTGCCTCAATGACTATGCAAGATGGGGCGTTTATACGCTATTTTGTACAATACAGGGAGGAGAAAATGTAAATAGATTAATGTAGCACAAGTACTGTGATCTATCAAACCTCAACGCAATTTAGTTGATGGAAATTGCGTCTTTATTTAATACGTTTCAAAGGAAGGTGCAAATGCCCTGCGTGCGTAAAGAAATCAACATTTATTGAAAAAATATGATTTAAATCTATTATTACCAAAATAAATACTCAGTCTCAATAATTTCTAATTGTGTTAAGTTCCACAAAATCATTCTCAAAAACACATTACTGCAGTCACAAAACAATCTATTATATATATTATTTATTGTAGCCTATTTTAACATTCTAATTCAAATTTTATAGGCTCAAATTTCATTTTGCGCTTGTGGTTCAGTTGCCTATCCAAACTCTCCATGGTGCAAACCATTAAACACGCAAAACCCTCATTTAAATACTGCTCTTGTGCACCTGTTGTCATTTACGCATTCTTAGTAAATCACCCGCAACACGCCCATCAACCAAACACGCCAACTTTTAGAATGCACACACAAATTAGTACCCTATATTTGGGATCTGGCCCGTAGAGCCCTATTTTCATGAATCAAGGCACAGACGCAGGCAGTGGCACAAGCTCATGGCTCAAATTCATTTGGGCACGACCTACTTTTTTAAAAACATTTTGTGACCAGAGGTGCTTGAGCACCCACAGCGCAGTTGTGAAAGGGGTTGGATTAGGAGGAATACATTATCAATAGGTTTACTGACAGTTTCGTAATGGAGAGCAGAGTCCAGACTGGATTCTTCCAAGAGGAAACCAATGTTATTGTCTGGGAGGTGCAGAGTCGCAAGGAGTGCTTATACAGCACCCCAAATATGCCGCCAAGGGCAGATGTCTACGTTGAATCCCATGCCCGTGATGCTCGCACCCACAAAAGACTTGGCTCACACTTGCAGTCCTCCGCAAGTTATGCAGCTATCTTGACTAGTTAGCCTTCTATCTAACCAATAGCAACAATTGACAAAGTGGCAAACAGTTGTACCATTTCTTAATATGTTACCTAACCTCACTAGAAATGTCATACATATTTTCATTTAATTATTTTGTTATTGTGCTCAACGTTAGCCTTTGTTAAAGCTAATGCCTCCGCGCAACAAATGCCACATGGACTCACAAATGGCTCCTTTATTGGTCAGAGTTTTGGTAACCTGTCATCCCACAAGATTACAGATTTTGGTCAAAACAAATATGATTCTAGTCCCGATAAGGATGACAAACTTGTCTGCACTCTTTGCTGTAATTTACCTTCTCTGGTGTTTGTACCAGTTAAGAACACATGAAGAAATAGCTGAATATAAGCATCAGTCTAAACTTTGTTTGCCCTTGCTTCATTCAATATGAGGAACTGCTGTCATAATTTCCTGTAGTTGCTTCAGATAATGTTCTCACACCTAATGAACCTGTGGTATCCGTATCACAATAGGGAGGCCAACATGGCGGTAAGTGTCCAAACAAAGTTTTTCCCGGTCCGGGGTATCTCTGACAGCGGCGCCGGTCGTCCCAAGGACACCCAGAAGATAGGCAACTGTGACACTGATCCACACAGGAGCTCATCACACAGGTCCTCTCTAATCATTCGTTCTCTCTCTCTTGGCATGTCCTCACCTTACCATACGCTTCCCTGCTCTGGTTCCAGCTCTCCTTCATATCGGCTGCTCCTGATTGGGGATTGCCAGCAGCTGTGTCTCTCCAGCTCAAGGTGAGGTAACCTGGGATGTACCTGCCTTCCACGACTGGCCCTAGCTGGTGACGGCTCCCCCTAACTTCTGGCTCCCTCTATCGGAGGTTAGGTGGCAGTGGCGTTGGGGAACACCACTAACCGCATTGTTCTCACCTGGCCAAACAAACTGAACTAAAAGGAGTAAACGCTCCACAGTTCAAACTTAGAAGGTTCTCGGTCGAGCGTACACCTCCACCAATGCTGAACAATTCTCCAACTTACAAAGGTGCAGCCTTCGCAACAATTTTATTTCTTATAATTTGTCTTCCAGGTTTGACAAGCAGAGAACATAGCATCTCAATGCAATGCTGTTTAGCAGTTGAATTGGAAGTCCCAGATGTTGGACTTTCCCACCAATACATGAATGCAGTACAATTGTTAAGGCTACAAAAATAATAATCGTCTATTGGCAGAGATTGCCAACAAATTACAGTCAAATATTTTTCTGTGTATTGAAGTCCTCAATATTCAAACAGTTACCACTTGCTGCCATTTGCAATGTGCAAAATTGCTTAATGCAGCTTTAAATAAAATGGAAAATATTAAAAGTAAGGTACTTACTTTTTCTTACAACTGCACTGTATAGGCTGTCTGGGTGTATAAAAAGTAGGCTCCATATATTTATGATTATTTAATGCAGAGAGGTGTCATTTTTCACAACAATGGTATATTCCAAAAAATAAGTATTTACCAACTTTGCTTATTAGTCGCTCTACTGTGCAAAAACCCCATATTGAGTGAAAGTGCTCCGAGCACAGAGTGAATATATTCTACTTTTATACACTTAATATTTCATAGCTTATATTCCTAACTTTACCAATTAAGATCGCCCTGGGGGAAGTAGGACTCTCTCTCCTCTCTCTTTCTCCTTCTCTCCTCTCCTATGGCATAGTGTCAATTAAAATGACATCTGGTGTCACTGTCACTGTCGATAAAATGACATGTTTCTCCTGAAAGCCCTAATAGGATCGCCTCTCCACCACTCAACCAAAATCTCTGCTATAATTGTTTCACATTCAGTCATCAGCCAATGTTTGAAACTTTGCCCCTGATTTTTTTTCCACCCCATATACTTTTCCATGTCTTTTTTTTTCATTTTCCATGGTTCTTCACTTTCCCCATCTCTTCGTCTTTATTTTCTTCTCCCAACATGTATTTTTATTGACCATGAATGATCCCTGTAAACAAATACGAACACCAACAACCTCTACAATGAAAAGGATGCCAACTGATGAACCCTAAACACCAATCAGTACTTTCTAGTGATCCCTAAATACACATAAATGCTTACTACTCACCTTTACAAACCAAATGACACCTTATCTCCAAAAAGTCAAAAATAGCTTTTTTAGCTTTGACACACAAATCAATACACACCAGACCTGAGCCACATTATTTCAAATAATGTTTAACTTAATAATAATGATTAGCTTTAACCTGCTTGGATTAACAAATGAGCTGTTATGTTTCAGGGAAAGGTGGACCAAAATGCAGGACAAAGAAAAGGGGTTGAATACAAAACCAATATGATTTATTGCAAGAGGTAGGCAGGTAGAGATGGGAAATAATGGATAACACCATGATAGGAATGATCCCATGTACAGAGATGCCACTGAATCCATTCAGCAACTCCGTGACTACAACTGTACCAAAGTACATGGAAATAGTAGAGGTCGGATGGCAGATGCGGGTAGTCCGGCCAGAAGAGCGTTGCAGTAGTCTAGTCGGGAAATAACAAATGTTTGGACCAGGAGTTGCGCCGCTTTTCTTTTAAGGAACGGGCAAATTCGGCGGATGTTGTACAGGGAGAACCTGCAGGAGCGGGTTGTTGCAGCAATGTTGGCGGAGTAGGACAGCTGGCTGTCCAGGATCACTCCGAGACTCAGTCAGTGAGGGCAGCACTGTGGTGTTCTCTATGGTGATGGAGAAGTCGGCGTGAGGACAGTTTTTTCCGGGGAGAAAGAGTAGCTCTGTCTTGTCAAGATTGAGCTTTATGTGGTGCAGAGACATCCAGGTGCTAATGTCTTTAAGACATGCTGTGATGCGCCCCTCAATTTGCGTTTCAGTGGGAGGGAAGGAGAGGTAGAGCGTCATCGGCGTAGCAGTGATATGAGAAGCCATGGGAGGCGATCACATGGCCAAGGGATCTGGTGTAGAGGGAGAACATTAGGGGTCCCAGGACCGAGCCCTGGGGGACGACAGTGTTGAGAGCGCATGGTCTGGACAGGGATCCTCTCCATGCAACCTGGTAAGAGCGGTCAGTCAAGTAGGAAGCGAACCAGGTGTGTGCAGGGCCTGTGATGTTAAGTTCAGAGAGAATGGAGAGAAGGATTTGGTGGTCAACTGTGTCAAAAGCCGCAGACAAGTCGAGGAGAATGAGGACAGAGGAGAGAGATGAAGTCTTGGCAGTGTGGAGAGCCTCCATGACAGCAAGTAGAGCAGTCTCTGTGGAGTGAGAAGTCCTGAAGCCAGATTGAAGGGGATCCATGAGGTCATTCTGAGAGAGGTAGAGAGAGAGCTGATTGGAAACTGCTCGCTCAAGGGTTTTGG
>OMOT01005243.1:0-14520 GCA_900312575.1 Acanthochaenus luetkenii
AACTCAACCAATTAAATTATCTCTGCCTTCGGAGAAATGTTTGTATAATTAAAATTCCAATCTGCAGGAAAACATTTCCATCATCGGGTTCAGTCAAAAGCATAGTTAGTGATTGGAATACTCCTAGGCCTTTAATGGACAATAAAAGATAAACCACCACACACCAGTACCATACCACCAGAACCCTTCACAGTAGCAGAGCCTTACATTGGTGTTTTATTTATTCTGAATATACCAGGTGCCATACAATAGACCTTCCATAAATGAGAATATATGGTCTTATGATCATAAGACAATTTGATCTAAGGCTCAGGAAATCAAATATAATATTGTTAGGCTTTTTCATGAATCCGCAAATGCCGGTTTCACTCAGGCCCAGGACATTTGCTTCAATCTGATACAAATAGAACAGAACTGGCCAAACAAGTCCCATTGAAACATAGCTCAAATTAGACTCAAGCTCTGGTGATTGTCTTTCGTATCGCATTAATACCGGTGGAGCACGAGAGAGACGTTGCTATAACAGCTGATTAGAGCGGTGTCTTTCCACACGACGATCGCAGCTTTCTAATCGCCCTGTGCACCGTCGCGTGGGATTACGGGGATGAACTATTTGCGACGGATGAAAATTGTGGTAAATCAATTTTACATTTTCTTTTAAGACTCCACTTCTATCTGGTGTCAAGCTAATGGCAGCACGAGCCGCCGGGACAGGAGTCATTCATCAAAGGCGTTTAACACCGAACGTGCAACCGCTCCCCTCTCGCCGTTCATTAGTTCAAACAAAATTACTTCTGAGGAGAGCGGCTTGCAGCGATCATGCTCTGCTTGTAAGGGAGAAAGGAATGAATTCATTGCATGGAGACAGTAGCCTCCTGGTTTTTACAGAATTATTTATTATATATCGGGCCCAAAGCATGCAAAGTGAACACATTTCAAAATTGGCTTTCGTTAGGTTTGAATGCGCCAAATGCGTAATGCAGGGCCGGAGGGGTTGAGACTGGGTTAGATACTCGGAAGTGATTAAATCTGTAAAGGGAAAAGTGTGCAGGCGGTAAATATATCAGTTCTCCTTTTCACGGGTTGCTTGAAGATGAGAGTCTCAAACGCTCCTCATCACCTTCAACATCAGGTCAAAGACAAACACTATGGTTTGGAGGGAATTTGTAGCTGAGCTATCCAATGATTGAATTACAATCTTTCTTTATTGGTGTTGTATGTTGCATGTTAGATTATGGTGGAAGCCATATGGGAGCTCAGAGAGGTGTGTGATGCTGCACAGTCTTGGGCAACATTGTAATCTTGGTTACACCATGAAGAAAATACTTCACATTGTAATATGATGGCTGAGGAAGAGGCATCGTTGACCTTTGGGCAGTGGCACGGCTGCTTTATATTCAGTCCATGTTTTGTAGCGTTTGAAAAGTGAAACTATTAAACTTAACTGTTGAACAATGAAAGAACTTCTAATTCAACCACACGGGTAGATGGGTCCAGGCCAGCGGGAGTCAGGGAGTAAATTATATATTCATGGAGGTTTTGTAGCTAGTTCATTGGCTTTAGGACCTTCAAGACCTCACCACCAGGGTACACGAGGTTTGACAAGCCCCATCTCGATCAGCAGCTGTGGGGATATACGCCTCTCAACGCTCATCCCACCATTACACTGCCTGCAGTCTTCTAGAGCACAACAACAGCGAGCAAACACTTCGAGGAGATGTGAAGATTTTGGCGGGTCACCAGCTCAACTGTTTCATGAGCAAGTTGTAACTTTCAAGGAAGGAAGAATCCACCCGAAAGTAAAAGTCCTATTTTCCTCAGGATCTTGTAAAGTGTAGTCAATATTTGAAAACAACAATTTGAACAATGACTATGATCCAGAAAATCATATCATCCAGAGACGAAACCTGAAAAGACGGTGACTGGAAGGCTGACTTTGTATACTCGTTAAATATGTGTTTGAACATTTACGCTCCAATGAGCTTTATTTCATACTAGTAATAAGAAATAATGGATGTGGTCACATGGTCCACAAAGTTATCATCCTATTGGAGCAGCTTCCCCGTCGTAGATGATTGCTCATGAACTCGTATAGACGTCAGAGTGTTAACACTTTAAGGCACACGTGTAAAACTCAAAGGCCTCAGTCTGCCATGGATTTTGATCATGAGTAAAGGTCTCAGTTGCTACACAAACCACACTGGCTCCAAACGTCTAGAAAGTAATGTTAATAATGATTGATACTTTTTTATTGAGTGAAAAGAAAAGGCTATATCTCATTTGCAACCAAACCTTCCTGAAACTGAAAACGCTGCACAGTTATGCAGGCTAAGCTGAGTAAGCACTGTGCAGCTTCTACCGGATGCATGAGGATCTCACCAGTTTCATGGCCTGGAGGGGGAAAGCCATCATCGAGCTTGATACGAGGTGGTTATATGACTTGGCTTTTCAGTGTGGCATAACGGACCACCTCAACGCTCTGAACGTGAAACTGCAGGAAGGCAAACAGGTGATCTTGAACATGCATGGTGCAGTGAAAGCTTCCCAAACAAACCTGCGTTTGTGGGAGAGACAAGAACTTTGCAAATTTTCCGCACACTTGTCCGTCGGTGACATGCACACTCACCACTGCTGTTTTCCCGAAAGCAGACTACCTGCACAAATTGATCACGCTCAGAGTAGAATTTCGCAGATTTGCCGACCCTGAGGCTCAGATATATGGTTTGACATTTTTACAGATCCATTTTATGTGGTATGTATTGTAGGTTTCATTCTAAAATAAGATTGCAATAGTGAAAACTGACAGCTTCCCCCGAAAAATACAAATTAATACTAATACTAAAACAGCCAGGGCACTGCAGTTCATTAACGTACAAATGAAAAAACCATCTGACACCTACAACGCAAAACCCATTTCAATTTTCATTTTAATAAATGACCGCGTAATGACCGGAAATTAAATAGATACCTGACAACGTACTTGACATCCCTCGATGCTTTCGCGAGGAACTATTTGTGGAACATCTATGCAAACCATGTAAGAGGTTCATAAGAGCCTAATGAAGCCCACGGGTCATGAGCTATGCACAGTGGAAATCAATTGTGATGAATCATTGATCTCTAAATGCTCCTCGTCGAACATTCTAATGACACCTTGCAGTCCAATGCTGTGGTTTAAATGAAGCCAGTTGTCACTTGTAGATCTCCCTTGTGGCAGAGAAAGTGTCATAACGCTCGTGCCTCTGGCTGAGCAAAGCTCCCAGGAGCTCAGTGACCTATATAGAAAAGTGGCTAATCTGGATGTTAAAATTGCGTTGGCTTGTTGTGGTTGGTAACAACAATCGAGACCAAAAGAGCATACAGTAAGTGGTATTTTGTGTGAAAATGATGTACGTCAAATTGAACTCTTGGTGCCATCTACCTTGTACTGAAAGTCAATTTTTGAAAGCATGACCAAATTTGATTCGGGCAATAAAAATGTCGAAGGACTTCAATGCGGAATTTTCAGCTGTCCTGTGAAGTCAAAATGTACATATGTTCCTTGTCTTCCTGTTTTCATCATGTTCACTGCACCCATCTCACGAGCTTCTCTTTATATATATGCAACATCCTGCCATCGCAATATGTGACATATAAAGGCATATCATGGAAAATCCAGATATTTTATTCAAAGGTAAGTACAGGTGGGTTTGCGATCTAGGTCTACTAATCTCCTTGGTGACTGAATCTCCTTAGTGTACTGACATGCTCATTAATATGAATGGTGGTGGGAGGACATAGTGTTAGGTTGAGATCTGTACATCAAGTCAGGCAGGAGTCAAGCAAGAGTCAAGCATTAAGTCATCAAGTGCATTTATTGGCACATGTGGATGTGCAGCTCGTTCACAAAATATGACCGGACTGACACACACAGCTTAACTGTTACACATTCCTTATATACTTTGGCTAGATTCAATACAGTTCTATCTATTAACAGCATAGTGCAAACGTGCTTCATGTCTATTGGGGGCGGCAGTAGCTCAGGAGGTAGAGCTCCCGTCCCGCAACCGCAAGGTCGGCGGTTCGAGTCCAACTCCTCCCGGGGATAAATCTGTCGTAGTGTCCTTGAGCAAGACACCTAACCCCAAAATTGCTCCCCGGGCACCATAATGGCAGCCCTCTGCTCCAGCCCCCCTAGCATGTGTGTGTTGTGCAATTACTTGTGTGTATCCGGGGGGGATCCGTGATGGGTTAAATGCAGAGAATAAATTTCACTAGGTATGTGTGTGTGACAATAAAAAGGATTATGATTATATTGGCTGTTAGCCAATCCTTCACACACAAAGAATATCATATGCTTATTTGGCCCTCTGCCTCTTGATTGACAGGTACAGCCTGCAAGATACAATTAGCTTGGCACACGCAGACATGTAATCTCCAAGTTACATACTAACACATAGCATGAAAAATCATGGATACTTTTCAATGATGCAGGAAATTCATAAATATACATCGGTCAGTGTTCGTTTTTTAAAATAGAAACGATGCCGAACATAAAAAGTTTGCAATACCTAGTCATTTGACCTTCTTTACAAAGTTCATACTGTATAATATCTATTTGATCACGTGTGAGAAAGGAGGTGATAAGTGCGGTAAGTTGCCATTGCTTACTGACTGTCCATTTTCCCTCTTTGCTGTGGACGAAGAGAGGTGGCATCAAAAAGAAGTGCAGAGGAAATGGCTTTTTTCAGTCTAAAGCCAATCTTCCTTGAGTGGTGAGAGTGAAGGGCAGAAAAAATGATTGTCTCTCACAGGAAGTTTCACAGATTAGCTGGGATGACTAGTCTTTTATGGTGGTAGGTACTTTTACACTATATTTTTTCCAGATACACCAAATTTGCAGAATATTCCTAATTCAAACCACACACATGCAAATACAGAATTAATTATTGCGCACTTCAACATCAATGAGAACAGCAGGCCAGGAAAAAGGTCTAATCATTCGGAAAGACAGAACCCAGACAATACAAAAGTGGACCACTTTTAGGAGTAATTTCACCTGCCTGTGATTTTCTTCACATGGGAGTTTTTCTTTCTGAAAATGCACTTGCTCTTTTAGACTGATTTGTGTCTCTCTCTCTCTCTCTCTCTCTCTCTCTCTCTCTCTCTCTCTCTCTCTCTCTCTCTCTCAGTCTGTTTCATCTTAAACTAAACCAGTCACCATATATCAGTGTTTTGCATTTCAGGTACTTGATTGCAGATATAGAAAGAGCCAAGGCCCCACTGTCTACTGTTTGATATCTACAATATAACTGCCAAAAGCCTATGTAAGCATACAGTGTGTGAGGCGGTGATTGCACTGACGCTGATGCATGGCTGTAAATCTTAAACCCTATTTCCATATGAAATGAATCACTTGTCCGAGCCCAGCTGGACGCTTTTTCCATAGACACAGCTCACTTGAGGTATTCATTTAATTATTTACCTCCACCCCTAACCCTTTGCATATCCAGTATGTGTGTATAACTCATATGCATCACTTCATTAGATGCTCTGTGTTAGGTGAGAGAGAGAACGGGGTTTGTAACGATGCAGTAATTGGAGTTTTGGTTGATAAATCCAAAATGACTCCCCTCACATAATGTTGAGCCTCTGCAGTGTAAGTAAATCTTAAACTGATTAAGTTAGCATGAACCAGGCAATCACAAAGATGGCAACCGTCCAAAGGAAGAGTCTTCGGTCTTTGTGTAAAAAAAATAAAACTGCTCTCATGTAAGCAGGCAAATGGGGTTAGGAGCTCCACGCTGAAAGATGAGGTCACATATGTGTTTTCTACATTTTGGCCGGTAATGTCGTCGTAATTTAAGCCACGGAATAATTGAGATGTGGAGTGTGTCTGAAAGAGTTCCATTAAGCTTGTTTGGATTTTTTTTGGTCTGTTACCGGAGACAAGGGTGTGGCGCTGTTGAAGTCTCTTTCCCGCTCTTGCACACCCGCTCACATTGCCACATATATTCAGTCAAACAGTCATATACTGTAGACACACACACACACACACACACACACGTACAAAAAGGGGTGTCTTTAGTTCAAGGACATCTATTGTATATGTTGGCGTTTCAGCTGTGCTTTCACTTTCAATGTTATTCGGTACAGCTCTACTTCATTAATATGTGTGTATTCTTTTTGTGGCTTTGTAAATGTAAAATACTGAAAAACTGCCGCCTGTATTCATTTAGCTCATGATAGTGGTTTTGGTATCAAAGTTGGAGACAAATTAAGAAGCAACTATAGATCATTCGATTTAGATTTACCTCGGAGAATTACCTCAGGGTCAAGTCTTGAGGTGTATGAAATTGATATTTCTCTGGTGGGGATGAATCACTGTTGTAAGTCAGATATTAGTCCATTAAAGAAGAACAATAAGGCATCAATATGCATAGAATGAAATTAATGGTGGTGGGTTTATCTCCCCATCCCAGACGCATCCCTAAAAGACACAGTATAATGTATGACCTGACCTTCAAATGCCAGGAGAGTGTTGGGCAATAAACTGCCAATATTTGTGGCTTAATGGCGTCGGATGACTTTTACTGTAATTGGAATGGCGGCGAAACAGCTGTGCGGTTTAAAGACAGTGCAATGCGTCGGTCTCAGACAATCACTAACTCAAAATGGTGGCAGGGAGTGTGTTTAACCCTGGAGGATGCTGCTTTGGCGGCTAGACGGATTCATCTGTCGGTAAACAGAAGGGAAAAGGCAACAAAGAACAAACCAAAAAAAGACCTGTAGGAAAAAGTTACGTTGAGGAGGATCAAATCTTGTATCTAGATGAATATTGTGCATTGGCTAAAAAGCAAAGCTCCACAACGATGCTCTTTGTACAGCGTGAGTTATGAACCCGACACAAAATTTTTCAAGTATGAAACAAACGTAAACTCGGCTACATAGTGCGGTTCATCAAAAGCGTTCACATGTTAGACTTCGTTATCTTTGACTGGGAAACCCCGTTACCGGTTTTGATGGAATGAGGTTCTTGTCTGCTACGTCTGCCTTCTTCTAGTTGCTTTACAATTTAACCGTTTATTATTTTTTGGAAGAATCTTGTTTGGTGTTAACATCTTTGAGTGTATTTATTGCACATGGTGGTGCCGTCCATACTGTAAAATGATGGATCGCTGGAGCTGAAAGCTGATTACGAGCTTGATTTACTGTAGGGCTTAAATCATTCAACTCAGCCTTGTGTGGGATTGCAACATTTTTCATGTTTAGTATACGGTGTTCATATGCACTGCACTGTACGTACTTTTCTCAGAAAAAATGCCTCATGTGCAAAATGCTTATCATACTTTGATTTGAATTGACTTCTTCCTGTTGTTTTCTACGACAGGTGAGAAAGTCTACAGGTGTCCACTCTCCACCGACTACGCCAGTACACAGCCAGCCTCCCTTGGTTTCCATCTGGATCGCTACCACTTCCCCCACTGGCTCAACAGCAGGGACCTGTCTTCTCCAATGCAGCCCACCAGCACCAGCTCCAGCCCGGACTCCAACCCCAAGCTCAGAACCAAGTCCGGAGGAAACTGGAGCCCAGCTGCAGGTCACTACCTTGGTCTGGGCAGCCACGTTGAAAATGCCCTGCTCGTCAGCAAGCAGTCTGATCTCACTGACGAAGATCCAGGCACAGACAGCTCTTTACCCGGTCCAACCAGGAAGTCCCAGTATGAGCCCTTGGATTTGTCTGTGAGACCAGAGTCTGTCACCTCTCATACAGACATGTCTCCTGGTGTACTGGTGCAGATGTCTAGTGTTTTTAGTAATGGACACTCCCCCTCCATTAACCGCAGGCTACAAAGTTACTCTAACGCCGAACCCACATATCAGTCTGACCTATTGGTGCAGGGCACAAAAGAGGAGATCCACTTACAGAACGCAGAGTACGGAGGCCTGCTAAATCACGACTCCGCAGGCCACAGGGATGAAGGTGCATTTGAGAAGTCAGTGTCTGACCAAGAGAGGGAAGAAGAACACGACAATGCTACCAAGTGGGAGATGCTGAAGAATGAGGACACTGAGCCAGAGGAGCCAGGGCAGGCGAATGCTTATTTCCAGGGTCCTAGCGAGAAGCGCGAGAGGCCGGAAGAGTGGGGCGGAGCTGTGGCTGAGTCTCCTCTCCCCTCTCTGGAGAACTTCAAACCGGAACAGGCCCGTCCGCTCCAGCACCAGGGGAGCCTGCTCTCTTTCCTCAGGTCCCCTGCGGGCCTCAGCAACACGCACCAGGCCCGTCTGAACGGCAGGGGGACCATGGAGATAGAACTTACATCAGGTGAGCATCCATTGATATGTATACAAATGCATCTATCAGTCACTCTTATATTCATGAATTTACATTTGAAAGAGTATATTGCCACCTAGTGGACAAACACCGGTTGTTCCACTGACTGTCTCATCTCGTTATCAGCTTTCAGATGTGTTGCAGTCACACCATCTGAATGTGATAGACCACTGCAGATGGTTTGTCAGGGAATATCACAATATTACAATTGATTGTACCTGTTCACTTCTTTTGCCGAACACTTAATGCTATACACGCTCCACAAGCGGGTTGCGTGGCCTTACGCTCTGTACCGATACATAGCACCACCTGCCGCGCCGGAGCAATCCATTCTGTTGCAGCATCTCAGCCCTCATCACCTGACAGCGGAGCTGTGATGAGTGAGCGTGAGCGTGTGAGTGGACCATGCCAATTACAAACAAGACACTCGGTTTATACTACAGCACTTCAGTGCACATCTTACCACTGATCTCAAACAGAGGCTAAAGACACACAGGTGATATCATCTCCCTGTGTGGCGGGTTATAAGTCGCCCGAGCCAACGGAGCCCACCGATGGAGAGGCTTAGCTCTTGCTCTGGTGCGAGATGCTTTCTGAGTGCAGATTTAATAATGCTGTCTCTCAGGAGAGGGGATGCAACAGCTGGGGTCTTTGATATGCATGTGTTGTGAGTGCAACATGATACACCTTCCCTCTGATCTCCCTCTTATTCAGAAACTCAATATGCTCATGTGAGAGACGGGAAAGTGCCTGTCAAGTCCATTAGGGATTAACATCTGTTCCCTTTCTTTATGATTCTAACAGCGAGGTGTAGTTTTCTGTTCGAATGTACAGATGGTTATTATAATATGCCAAAGATTCCCCCCCCCCTTCAGCTCCTGTCACGGCCATCACGCCGTTCGTGGTTCGTCCTCGCGTTCCGATGAAAAGCAGACAGGTTTCGGAGACACCGAGAGGTTTGAGTCAGCTTTGAGCAAACCTCACCTTATGAATCCCTTCATCATTCTTAAGAAGAAGGACAGGGAGAGGGAAACATTATGCTTCACCATCCCTACTGTTTTCGTGGAACCAGCAACACAACACAACCATAACTCTGTATACACTTGAGTAATGTACCTATTAGCCACAAGGCGTTCTTTTGAATACTGTATGCGACAAAAGTCCTTGGATTGGTGGCAGATTGTCACAGGAGGACACGGTGAACATCTGTCAGTCAAACTGGACATTGAGATGGTCAACTGACATTGAGTGTCCTCTAAAATTGAGCACAGCAGGTGGCCCACCAGCCTGTCCTGTCTGCAGCGCTGACCAGGTGGCTTTGTCGAGGGGCTGTCTCCTGTCGGCCCCATCCTCTCCGCGCTGTGTGGCTCGTCTGGTGGCACGGTGACATATTGCCGGGCACTTTGGACATGGAGTGATGTGTTTGTGATGACAGTTCAGGTCGGCTCCAGTGTGCCAGCAGTGATAATTGGCCAGATGGTGACCTCTGGCTGAACCTGTCTGCATGCTCATTAGTCTCACAGAGCCCTCCCTTGTGTTTTGAACAATCTCACCGCCTCTGCACTGCTCAGATTAAGCCACTAGATGGAAACATATTCCGCTCCAAACAAACACTCCAGTGGAAAGCCAGTTTTTCCTCTGTCAGGCGTTATGGCAGGCATCGCCCCATTGGTGGTTTTGAGAACCAGTGCCTTGATCAGAGGCATTATCTAACTTTCAACCAGTTAACCAGTTGCCGTGAATACGGCTAAACCAACCGTCTCCTCCTCCACGTATGGGAGACATCAGATCAGGCCTCTCAGACACACAAGAACAAGTGAATATGAGAAGATCGATAAAGAAAGGATTAAGAATGAAAGAGAGAGAAAGAGAGAGAGAGAGGGAGAAAGAAAAAGCCTGATTTGAAAGGTTGAAAGGGGTGAGTCATTATCTCATTGTCCGACCGCTGTATACCCCTCCACAGAGAGTGTGACAGAGAGCGAGCGAAAAGGGGGAGAGAAAGATCACCGTAGATGGAGATAGATGGAGAGACAGCGAGGTGAAAGAGGAGCGGTGGCGTGGCGGTCTCCATGAGCAGATGTCGTTTGAGGGCAGCGAGAGGGCAGCGCGGCCTGCCTTTGTGCCTCGCTTCTCCCCATAGAGATAATGAAGGGTGGAGCGCTGGGGAGGATGTGCAGTCATCACTCACTGTCTGTGTGCCATCAGAGCTCAGTCCCGTGTCATCCGTCACCATTCAGCTCCTCTGGCCCCCTCAGCTCCGCCACTGTCATCATGGTCATTATCTCAGCCTGTGACACACACACACATAGTTTCTCACGCAAACATACGCCTAGTGCGAGAACACAAACACGTGTGCTCACGTCAAGGGTAAGAATTTGTACAATACTGATCTGTACGCAAAATGTACACAATCTCTCGTTCTTTTTCTTTCATTGTCTGTTCTTTCAAGTCTTCTCTCTCTGTCAAGCGCACAGACATGTATGTGCGAATATGTGCAAATACACACGCACACGCACACACACACATACAACAATCCCTCCCCTCTCATTTCCTGTTCAATGCTTGTGTGCGTCTGTGCATGTGTCGGTGTATAGCAGTGCAAGTGTGTGTGTGTGTGTTCTGAGGCTGTGGCTAGAGCAGCCTATGAATGGATGATCATGTGGTGGAGAGATGGATGGCTCTGAGCCCACTGCTGTCTCCTCTAATTGTAAAATATTAGTTACATTAGACTCTGGCCGGTGATTAATGGAACTTATTTGGAGGTTGCCCTCTGTTGGACCTCCCCTCTCCTCCAGTGAGAGGGAAGAAAGAGCACCAGACCCAGGAAGAGGAGGAGAGAGGAAGACAAGAGAAGAGGAGGGAGGAAGACAAGAGAAGAGGAGGGAGGAAGACAAGAGAAGAGGAGGGAGGAAGACAAGAGACGAGGAGGGAAGAAGACAAGAGACGAGGAGGGAGGAAGACAGCGGGGCAACAACCGCCTGACGTAGACATGAGACCTTTTGGCAGATTATTAACTGACTTTATGAAAGTGTAATAGACTACAGGCTTGTTCACATTATTTGATTGCAGTCATACGATTTCAACATGATTGAGGCGAGTCCGCTCCCTCTCTCTCTGTCTCTCTCTCTCTCTGTCTCTACCTCTCTCTCTCTGTCTGTCTCTCTGTCTCTGTCTCTACCTCTCTCTCTCTGTCTGTCTCTCTCTCTCTCTACCTCTCTCTCTCTGTCTGTCTGTCTGTCTCTCTCTCTCTCTCTCCCCCTCCTCTCTCTCTCTCTCTCTCACAGTGGATTGTCGAAATGCAGTGTGATGATAGTTATATTGTTTTCCACATGCATGGCTACAATTTTAAAGATGCGTTTAAAGCTTAATCAACAAGTCGGTTGAAGAAAGGCTCAGGGATTTCTCTAGAGCTTCTCAGGGACGGGGCATTTTGTTTATTTATGTATTTATTCATGTATGTATGTTTGTATGTATTTATTTATTTGCGCACATGTATTGAGGCCAGGGGGACTGGGAGACTTTAGAACATGCACTACTCTGTACCTGGATTTTGACAAAGCTTTTCTTTTACTATTGTTCCATCCAGACAGCTCACTCCTCCCATTGAAGGACTAGTCATACACACACACACACACACAGGTTATTATACACCAACAGATGGAGCATTACCTTTTATTGCTCGCACCTTTTTTCTCAAACCCCCCCATTTTTTTTTAAATGTAGAGGCAGTTCAGTTCTCTGCAGCTGTCTCTGCACTGATGAAGAGCATGGTAGAGAAGCAGAGGGGGAGGGGGGGAGGATGTGACAGCCCTCCGTTTTTGGGAAGTGATGTCAAATGACATCATCACATAATGGTTTACTGTAACGTGATGAATCACAGAAAAACACATTGAAGTGTTGGACAGAGGGGAAGGGAGAAAGACTCTGAACAGGGACACATGGTGGTCGAGTTATAAAACACAAAGATAAATGAGTAATCCAGCACAATGTCGGGGTTTGAGCTTCAACTATTGGTATCATACTCGCTTTGATTGAGATCAAGTAATCTTCTGTACGCTATTAACACAGTTCTTTGTTGTTTGTATTTCATAGGTACACTTCACTTTTAAAACATTATTTCTAGTGGAGTTATATAGTGAGAGCTAAAGAGAGGAACAGACAGGAAGTTCCAGCATGCCTCGCCTCTCAGCTGCAGACGTCTGTCATTCCTCAACCCAACACGTGTGTGTGTGTGAGCATGTGTGTGAGCATGTGTGTTTATGTATCTATGTGTGTCTCTGTATTTGTTTTTGTGAACAGGAAATGCCCAATGTGTGACGATGAATTCTCACTTGCTGGCCTTTCTTTGAAAACCTGTCAGCTATGTGAAGTGTCACCGTGTTGTGTTCTTATAAAATGTTGTTCTTATAAAATGTTGTTCTTATAAAATGTTGTTCTTATAAAATGTTGTATAACCAGTGAATTATTTGGCCAAATCAATACGCCTCTGACAGTTTAGAGACCTTTTATTTTGTATTTTTACTGTGTTCCACAATACCACAGATAAATTAACATGCTATAACTAATGTGAAAGATGGTTGAATCTGAGTCGCTGATTTTATAATATAAAATGTACAAGTTATAACTAGCAATTGAACCATGTTTTTTGTTGCTCTCTGACATGTCAGAGGCTCAGTGCCTTATTTAACTTTTTGTCTCACCTGTTAATGGTAAACAAAAACAAAAAAACCTGCCCAAAATATTTTTTACCAGCCAAAACAAGTCTCGGTTCCCCGGTGAAATGTCACAGACCGAATGTTGAAACAACAGTTTAATTTGAAACAGAACTATTTCACCGACCGCACTTCGCACTGTAAACGTCCGCACTCTAGCTACTAAAACACAGTATTATCCGAATAGCAAGGATTACTTACAGAATTCTGAGTTGTGCCTGGGCTTCTTCTTCCAATTTATTTTGGGGACGTGGAAGAAGGTTTATAAAACTGCCCGGTTTATTGGCGCTTGAAAGTCCATGGCATCGGTTGCGCACGCTGGAGATGATCCAGTGTCATCCATGGATACATCCAGGTTTTCAATGGCATTCAGTAGCAACAGATCCCACTTCCTACAACACAAACGTTCCTCCTCTCTGGGCATCTGCTTGCACCTCTTGAAAGAACATCAAAAGTCCCCCGAAAATTCTTGGTCAAGCCTCGGCCGCGACTTCGGGTGGCTGCTCACCTTCTTCTGTGTCCGTGTATTCTGTCTCAAACCGGTAGCCAGTGCCGTCAAAGTGAAAGTAGAATTCTTCGTCTTCGTAATCATTATAAAAATCCATCGTCCGAGTTATTTGTGCTAATAGCAGCCCACGTTGCTGCAGGTAAACAAACGCAGGCTGCTCACCTAGATCGTTTTGGAAACAGCCGGCCACGCTCTCCGCCCGACACATATTCCTCTGCGGAAAAGAGAAAACAAGCGGCAGCGGAATTAATACACATGTCTAAGACATGTAAAGTATGTACAAATGTTCAGATTGCGATACATTCCACAGGAGAGCATACTGAGACCTGTAAGAATACACCCTGAGCCTCCCGTCTCGGAAAAGCACATTTATCGTAGTTTTTCCAGAGCATTTAAGATTGCCCCGTTGACTTCTATTGTAGCCCAGTGAGAGTCTGCAGTAAAACTGTAGAAAGCTCAATACTGAACCGATCAGTGAAGTGATGGTCTCTATGTGTCAGTTTCATGGTAGACAGTTCAAATAGGGTCTGAGGTCCAAAACAGCAAACGTATCCTTTAAGGTACCGTGTGAAACATACAGTACCATAAAGCTTTGTGTAGAGCCAGAGCCATTGTTTTGCTTTGATTGGCTCAGAGAGTTCTGTGGAACAGGGAAAGGGCAAAAGACTGTATACAACCAAGGCGTTCAAACTTTAACATCTTAAACAGTCACCCGCCAGTGTGGCGGCTACCGGTTTACCTGCCAGACGCTGCAGAGGTTATATGACTACACAGTAATGTACATCGAGTGTGGTTTTGTCTAACCCACCTCCTCGCTTTATTCCAGCCCGGAAGCCATTCCAGTGCCGCTACTGCCCCTACAGCGCCTCCCAGAAGGGCAACCTGAAGACCCACGTATTGTGTGTCCACCGCATGCCCTTCAACAACAGCCAGTACCCCGACCGACGCTTCAAGTGTTCCCGTCCTGACTCCGACATCCCGGACAG
>OMOT01005293.1:11045-21131 GCA_900312575.1 Acanthochaenus luetkenii
AAAACATATCGCTCATTCCAGATGCTATCTTATCCCCACTCATTTTGATTCCTCTGCGGATTTGCCCGGGACAAGGTTGCTTTGTTTGGCCTATAGCTGTGCGGAAATGAAAGTCCTGAAGTCCTGACAAGATATCCTTTCTCACTAAACAACAGGACAACATACAATTGCTCAAAACTAAATCCATTTGTCCTTGAACCTGCTAATACACCAAATGCAAGCATAGCATTCTACTGTAAGCTGAAGCTTATAAAAACCATATAGACCTATGACTTTATGTAAAATATTTATCTCAACACCATCTATAAAATGACTAAATGGGTGTACAGTTGGCGATGTGGAACTTAATGGCCACTACTCACGTCTTTGAATTTCTCAGGAAAATTGCAAAACTTCTCAATCATTTCGGCCACAAAGATAATGTCCATCTTGTCTGAGAAGTTGGTGGCCTCATTCGTGCAGACCAGCAGCCGTTGGGCCCTGGTCACCACATTGGTCACGTTCAGAGGCATCTAGTAGAGACAGAGGCTTGAAACTGATATGTTGGCACAGATAGTTATTTAGCAAAGAAGAAAAAGCAGAAAGGGTAATGGAGGAAACTGGAAAAACAAATGAAACAATGTGAAGATAACAAAGGAGGATACAAATCAGTCACCTTAGATCAAATGTATCTAGGGTGAACATTTTCCAAACTATCATGCTCAAGAATGCATTGCAGTAGGGATTTATGTATTGTCAAATAGTGTCTTATAAGCTCGTGTAAATGAGCATGTAAGGTAGTTAAATGAAGACCATTCAGTATATCAATTAGTCAACCAACCAATCACAGACCTGGTTGATGACATAGAGGAATCTGGTGACGTCTTTCTGGTACTGGCAGCGGGAGTAGTCCTCTTCCGCCCACAGCCCCCCGCGGTCACAGCGCCGCCATGCCCGCTGTTCCTCACCAGAGCTGCCCGAGTAGATGCCTGCGCCGGATGACAGTCTGTTGCAGGGCAGGTAGGCTGTGATCCCTGCCAGGGTGCGTGGCCACCTGGACGGAGCCAAAGAAATGACATGTTTTTTTTGTTTCCAATCAACTGGTTCCTGCAATGTCTCTACTTTCTTCTAACTAAGATCTCACAAGCAATTTTTATGGGGTAAAGACTGGTGAGGCTCTCATTTCTCCCGTTCTCCGTTGGCGGAGGTAATAACAGAATAACAGAATTTAGAGCGGTAAAATGTGTGACACTGCTTTGTCATGCACATGTTTAACCACAAGGGAGTGCCACAGTGCTTGCATAGCAACACAGCTGCACCATCACAGCACTCAAACAATCCCTCAGACATAGTTTTACATTATAAGTATTAGTTCACACTTATCAAATGTATTCAATGTGTGAGGGCAGTTCTATGTTCAAATTTAAGTTTAAAATGTAACAAATGTCCAAGTCAGATGTCAGCCAAAAAGGGACCCACGTTGATTTGTGTAGCTTTATAAATACAGTTTACTATTATACAAGCTTGCTCTTTGCTGATGCATTTTGGTTTCTGAAATTCTCAGTGGGCTATTTCAAGCCAGAAAGGTCAGCTGTCTCTTTAGCCTCCCATGGCAACCAACAGTGAGTTTAGAAATTATTGGGTGTAAAAGTGTGAAGTAGGTGCTGGTCGAAGTATAGATACAGGGTAGTGAAGTTGACTAGTTCGGATCAGATGCCAGAACTTACTGATAAGCCCTCTGGAGGGGTCGTGAGCCTAATTCAACGTAAAATCTGTGATGGGATGGATGACCCCAATGACATACCCCAATCACCTACTTCTTTCCTCTAACATCCAAGTCAGATTTCTAAATAGGTGCTCTCCCATAATAGCACAAGAGATAGCTACATCAGATCCTGTGTCTTGGTGAATGACTGCTGACATTAAGTGACGTGGCTATACGTCAGTTTAAGCATGTGTACTAACCTGAACTCTCCCTTGTTGTTGGAGATGCGTTCGGGAGCGCAGTACTTGGCGGAGCTCTCCAGCACCACAATGTGGACAGTCCTGGTGGTATTGCCCCTGCTTGTCCTGACCCGACACTCCCAGTTCCCCGTAGAACCAGGCTGGATGTTGGAGATGGTCAAGGCACTGGTGGAGGACAGGAAGGAGAACATTTCTTCAAAGTGTTCACTGACAACCAGAGAAATCTGTATTTGCCTGATTATGAACAAGTTAAAACAAGCCAGTCAGTGGACCAGGACATAGGCATTGGTGACCCGCCCTTCCAGGTCAAGGTAATAAATTCACCTAAGTCCTATGACCCCACTGAACATTCTGGTTCTTGTTTCCTAGATAGATAGAGGTGCTTAATTTACCCTAAACGGAAATTCAACTGTCGCAGCAGCAACCCACACTAGAGATACAGTACACAACATAAAAAACCCTGCTATGATTAAGCTAGTAAAGAATCAAAGAAGTAAATGCTGTTTTCCCCCTTGAACAATCACACAGAAACACACACACACACAATACATCTCCATGTATGCAGGGGGTGATGAAAATGCACTACATAACATTGTAATCTGTGTATGGATGTATTGACCTGTAAGCAGATTTATTGAGGCCTAGGCTGAAATTAAAATATCCCATAGCAGCTACAAATCTAAAAGGGCTTCCTCTGTTGATGAATTTCCCCATATAATGCATAATGATCACCCACACACACAACACAGCCTGCATAAACATGAAAGTACATCGCCATACCTAGCAATGAGGGAGCAGTTCTGCACCATGCTCTTCTCTATGAAGATGCCTTGCGCGGCGTCAGGCACCACCATGCGGCCATCTTGGTACCACAGCACCTGCATATCCTCAGCCACGAAGGATGCCTGACACTGGAAAGGCAGGCTATCCCCCTGGAAGACGACCTGATGCTGGGACGGAGTCAGCTGGAAGGAGGGCAGTTCGAGTGGCGCGTCTGGGAGAACCAGAGGGCAGAAAGGAGTTTCAACAGGAAGTTGTGTAACACTACGACTTCCCAAAAACAACAGAAATAGTTGTCAGAAACACCTTATATCAAAAGAGTACAATTACATCGAACGTGATGACCACCATTAGTCCGATGCCATATGTAAAACCTACCATTGAGAATCTTTTATCAATATTTCTGGTATCAAAATATATTCAGACGCCAAGCGTAATGGCCACGAGAGTGTGAAGACACAGTAGAAGGATACAGGTCAGCTACTAATTTCTCACAGTAAAATAATTCTTACCTGGTTCTAATTCGTCACAAAATGTTTTATTATGGGGGTATGGGGGTATTTATTTAGGAGACAGCACATATTTTGGACACAGGGAAAATATAACAGTGAATTCTTGAAATCTGGGTAGGGAATAGTTTAGTGCTATTTGTCATTCATGTCATGCAGTTGGCTCTTGTTAGATATGTGCCATGTATTTCATAACCCCACACTGTGATGAGTGCCAAACTGATAAGCCATGAGCAAGCACAAACAAAGGCAGCACTGGCCTGCGCTGCCCTTCTCTTATCTCCTGTGTCATTGCACAAGCCCCTGTTCCCCAAACACCAGCCGCTCTGATACCAAAAGGAAAGAAATTAAAGAGGCAGTTCACCATTTTCAGAATACTATCCGAGTTATCACTCAACAGGACCTTTCAACATCTTCGTGACTGAACAAATGACAAATGAAAAAGTATCATTGAAATGATGAACAGTTACTTTTTAGAAGTGTTTGAACTTTTGCTCTCCTGTAAGTAAACTGAATTGCAAAGATGCTAGTGTTTGAGAAAGACATTACAATCACTTTTAAGTCAAGATTGTAGGGTCTTTGTGTCTCGTCTGGGAATACATTTCCAAAGGTTGCCAAATGGTTGATGTATGAGCTCAAAAGTTGCATTCATATCACAAGTGAAACTGGACATCTCTGTGTGGGTGTGTCACCAAACCTTTCATTGCGCAAATGGGTGAGTGTGTTGTGTGGGTGTATATGTTAAACAGATAATGGTGTATTATAATTTGGTTGTTCCTGATGTGAGATGGAATAGTAGAAATATGTGAGCATGTGTGGGATAGGCACATAGCCAGGACAGATACTGGTATTGAATATTGGGCAGAGCACTGGGCTAAAACAGTTTATCGGATAATTTCTAAATTAATAAACACTTGAAGTTTAGTACCCGTGATCGGTATTGATGGTGGCAAAGCGGTATCACTGTATCCTTAAATCTATGTACATATGTATGCAGATTTACTACGGTGCAGGTCAAGTGTGTGTGTCCTTACCACAGGTGAGGAGCTCAGGCTTGATGGAGGTAATGAGCTGGCCCTGGAGAGATCGGGGGTAGGAGCACTTGGTGTCCTTCACCCCGATGTTCCTGTCTTTGATCCAGCGCAGCAGCCACAGGAGGTTGCAGTCGCACAGCAGGTAGGGTGTTTCAAACTCCCTGGGGAGGTACAGCAACACACGCAGAAGATCAGTTAAGTGGTGTTGCACTACCATCCAGTGCGGTGACTTGAAATTCATGGCCATATTATAAACAACTAATTAGGACACATGCAAATTTGCCATTTGCCTGATGGACAACCCCCCCCCCCGGTCTTGTTTTCATATTTTACAATTTTAACAATGTTTGTTGAAAACCATTATGATTGACTTCATGTTCATGGAGAACATACTCCTTGTCATACTTACAATGTCTTCAGAGACACCAAGCTGTCAAAGGTCCCCTGTGCCAATGAGGAGAACATGTTCCCTGAAAGGTTCCTGAAAAGAAAAAACACAATGGTGATTTGTCCCATTTCATAGAAACTGCTCAAAACTGCTGATGCGGTAATGTGTAATATTTACATGAATGCCTAGTTGACAAAGTCAGCGTAATCACTGATCATCCAGCGCAAAATATATTCAATATTTCAAAGCTAACAAATGCGTACAAGAGTTCATAGAGGATGGCAGCAATATGGCTCACCATAGTCTAACATTATACAGGGGATATTAACAACAACAATATTGACTTACAGTCTGACCAGACTGGTGAGGCCCTTGAAGATGTCCACATTAAGACAGCCAATGCGGTTGTTGAACAAATCTCTGTAGTATACAAAGAAAAATAAGCTTCTGGTTAGTTTCTGCCACACTGCGAAAACAATGCAAAATGACAGCTACAATCGTCTCAACGACCATCAATTAGTAAGTTGCATTAAGGCCGTGAACGTTTTATAATAACGAGACCAGATAAGCCATGAAAAATCGAATGGTATCATGTGACAAATTGATACATTCCAGGAAATGTACGTTTAAGTCACAGAGATCAAGCCAGACAGGATTTTCAAAACCAAAGCCAGGACTTGACAGAGACAGGTCGAGGCAAGGAGCCCAGAAATTCAACTTTGTCAGGTTTACAACTTTTGAAGGTAATTTCAGATTATGTCTGTGTTGGCTTTAGGGCTAACCTACACATCAAAGGCAGCGTAACACTCTGGGAGGTGATTAATTGCCTATGATTAAAGTCAAACATGTCAAAAGTGTGTGTTTCTCCTCTGGATGGGACCTGACATGATGTCTCTGGCAAACATCAGATGGAAGTGTCTGCCATTCTTGAGGCCTTTTCCAGATTCCAGGACCTAACATGGAAAAGACTGATCCTACCTCTATGAAGTACACCTAATGTGCAAACATTTAGAAATGGCTTGGAGGGGAAAGGCAGTCATTCACTGGAAGCTCCAGGTCAACTTAAGTAAACGTTCCACTAATACACATCAGCAGCACTTGAATAGTCTTAATAAACATAATAAACATTGTGTCAGGGCTAAGTAACTCAAAATAACAAAATCAGTTCTAAATGTCAAGTCTAAATGTTAATGAATAGTTGACAAATGTGACTATTATCCAACACTTAAATTGTAGGCTCTTGCAATGAACATGACAGCATAAGCTTAAATGTCTAGATTGCCAACACTGGAAACAACCAATCATAGTTCAAGGCTCAAAATCACAGCGCCCAGACAAAAGGTTTAACAAATATTCCTCTGTCCCTATAATGATTATATGATAGAGAAGTAAAGAAATCAGAGCCAGGGAGAAAAGGTAGATGATTATTTAAACCCACACGCTAAACTATATAAATAAGGTGCCTGAGGAATGCGATGCTGACATAAAGTGATACCTGGGAAATGACTGTCAGGCATATACTAACATCCAAGCATTTCTTTAATTATTGTTGTTGGTCCTTAAGGTGGCAGCAGGGGAATTTACTGTGTGAGATTATTAGTTCCGCTTGGAATGGAAGAAAAAGCCGCCTTTTGCGTGCTTGCCAATTCGTGCTAGCATTATGTGTCAGGGGAAGGATAACACAGTATAATATAAACTGCCTGGAGTAAAATACTGGAGTTACAACTATAGTACATCAAGGGATAAAAGACTTGAGAGATGATGCTTAATGATAGTTACTTTTTTACATGCAACTCATTTTCACTGTAAAAATAATCCTCATCTTTAAACACTGTATGTCGATGCAACATAATTTAGTAAGTAACCAGTCACAGATTTTCTTCCATTGCTACGGACCTATTACTGACAGTAACATAATAGCGTTGCTACTCTCCATCTGCTTTTCTTCATGGGACTGGTGGAGTACTATTCAATGCCAAAATATAATCTCACACACAGTCTTTCGGCCACAGGCATGTAGCAAATTAACAGCACAGAGGAGTGTTTCACTGCAGTGGCTTCAGTTGTTGTGAATGATATGAGGAGCAGAATCAGAAATAGCCGATGTGATTAGGCTGGGGCAACGACTGTTCAGCTGTTGATGGAATGTGGGGTGAAGGGGGCTGAGGCCAGTGGAATCCATACGGTGTGTGTGAGTGAGTGAGTGAGTGAGTGAGTGAGTGAGTGAGTGAGCATGTACATGCATGCATTAGTGAGTATGTCTGTGTGTAAAGAGGCCTCAGTGGGTTGAGGGGTAGACTTGTCATTCCCCCGAGGCTGTAATCAACAGCACACCCTACACCTCAGCTCTCAGCACTAATAATGAATCCCAGACAACTGGGCCTACCAGGCACCACCTGACTGATCAGATGTTAGTCCTGTTGTAAGAGTGTGTGTGGAGGAGTTCTCGACACTAGTCTGCTAGTCTGTACACTGGATTTAACTTGTCATTGGGTTGACTGTCTCGTAATTTAATGAGTGCTTTTTTGGTTTGGGGTTTTATTCACCCCGGGCACGTTTGCTGAGCGCACATGCTCTTTTTCCAGCAACGCCCAGCTTCACATTCATTACATAGACATTTTAGCTGCCCAGCACAACCAGTCTTCTACTGTTGACCACTGGGTGGTTACACTGAAGCAGGGGTTCAGTGGGGGTTAAGTGCCTTGCTCAACAGCAGCTTGGCAGTAGTTGTTGAGGGATGGGAGAGTGTTACTCAATCACTTTCCCCACTCATATTTTGCCAGGCTGTGCAGGGATTTGAACTGTTGGCTTTTCGGTCACAAGCCTGCTTCTCTAACTTGTAGGATACTACTGCCCCTTAAGTGTGTCAATGCAGTGGGTGTTCTTCAATTAATCTACAATGCTAATGTGTGATATGTGGATCCCATGTTATCCAAACTTCTGCTACTACTCTTTCACAAGGCAGATAAAAAAAACGTCAGTAGCTTCTCTTCGGCCCTCCAAATGACACATCTTGAAATAATAAATAATCAAATTAGGCATTTCTGAAGGGGGAGGTATTTGCATATTTATATACAGTATATGTAAATGATATTTATAGATGCTACACGCATGTGTGTATATATATCCCCCCCTCCTTTCCTTGCGTGTGTGAATGCTGTCCGGAGTGGTGTCTGGCAGAAGGCTAGCAGGGCCTTGAGAAAGCAAAGCAGTAGGAATGGACTGCTGCTTGACCAAGCTCCCTTATAGACACCGGATACACTACGGACTTGGTAGAACATGCACAGCAGGCTGCATATATACTGTACATACAGGGTCTGACATTTTTCGCTCACCAAACAAATGTCTGGTAGAAAAATGTTACCAGCCAAAAATTAAATGTATATACACAGCGTTTTTGTGTCGCGTATCATACATACATTTAATCTGCATAATAACAAATTATGGTGGTGAATAAAAACAGTGGTCAGAGCAGTTTATAAGTGAAAATGAACTGTATTGATAATAGAGTATAGGACAGTGCAAGTGTTGGAAATTGTGCCTGTTGCTAGTAGGGTAATGAGGGCAGCCATGTTTTCCCATGTGTGTTTTTCTATATGCAGAAAGTCTGTGTTTAGCGGTCGGTAGAGCTAGTGAACCAGACAGCCCAGTGAAATGTACTATGATTTACGCTTTTCCTTATTACTATTGGTGTTCTTTGCACTACGGTCACGGAAGTAATAAATGTCCTGCCAAGAGAGAAGTCTTTTGACTCCTGATATCCAGAAAATAACCGGATGATAGACAAAGTTAGATGTTACCAGATCTGGAGGAGGTAACAAAGTGCAAAAACATTATAACCCGGTCAGCTCTCCTCTCCACTAAATATACGCGCCTGGTCTATTTTTACCACACCGGCTCGCATCTCTGAAGATTGGAATTCACTTGTGAATGTCTATAAAGGGCTGTATTAATTTATAATTAACACACAAAATTAGTATTGAAACACACACTTGCCACAAGCAAAAAACCAGTTGTTGTTAGTATGTACACAGGGTCTGAAATTAACACCCGCCATGTGCCAAATGCGGGTAGATTTTTCATTTGGCGTGTACGTTTCAGACACCACCCGACACTTTGGCGGGTGGCTTCTGAAACTTACACCTACCTAAATCTACCCGCATTTGGCACTTGGTGGGTGTTAATTTCAGACCCTGTGTACATACTAACAACAACTGGTTTAAACACAAGCTATGTGATGCTGAAAGCTGTCAAGTAGTGTCTGACCAAATCATATAAAAAAATAGTACTTGCACATAAAGTATATGCATAACCCTGACAATATACAGACTCTAAGGGAATGTCACTGTAAGATAATTTGTCTTTTTCATAAACCCTCAGGCTCACATGGCAAAGAACAAGCACTCCAAACTGCCATGCAATAAATAAATACAAAACTGATGGAATTTAGTTATTTTGGTTGAGGGGGCCTAAATGTGGTCTACATGCAGAGAGACACTTTCACAGAACACACTGAAGCTGAGACAGTGAAGCTGCAGAAGCTCCACTGCTACTCACAGTCTTTTGAGTGCTGGCAGTCCAAGGAAAGCTCCTGGTTCAATGTGACTGATCATATTGCTCCGCAGGTCCCTGTCAAAAAAGGAAGAGGAAAGTTTTGTTTGTGAGCAAATTAAACAGGAACAAAATGGGATGCACTGTTCACACTGATTATATGCCTCATCATACATTCAGTCAGACTATGTCCACAAATTTTCCAATCCCAGTCCTCAAACCCGTTCGTTGTAAAACATTATCTTACGTTCGTCTACCTATTTAACAGTTTTAGGCATTTAGCTGACATTCTTATCCAGAGCAACTCACAATGAGTGATCAAGTAGGGGTTCAGTATTGTGGGGACTGAACTTCCGGTTATGTCTAACCACTAGGCTACCCTACCATCTTTTTTTAAATCAACATTTCATCAACAGTATGCAAGGATCAATATGGCAAGCAAATAAAAGTGGCAAGCAAGAACTTAAATCACTGTCTATCTAATACACCTATAGTGTTACGGCTATTTGTTGTACACAGTAGAAATCGACCGTGCACATGCCCTTCTTATCCCATGGGCCCACCAAGCAGACATCTGTTGGAGGGGCACAAGATCCCCAAAATCAATCATCACTACAGCGACTGTCATTGACAACCTGACCCCTAGGGGTCTCTCTTCCTCTCACATATGTACATACACACATACACCCACAGGCACTCTCTCACAAACAAAGACACAGACAGACAGACAACACACACACACCTTCCCTGGGAGGGTCAAAGGCTTGCAGTCACAGAATACCTGCGGCGCTCACCTGCACTGGCACTGCCTAGTCACTCATTATGCTGTGGGTTCAGGGGGCTTGCTAGTCGCCACCTGAGCCCACACAAAGGCCTCTGG
>OMOT01005295.1:7148-34079 GCA_900312575.1 Acanthochaenus luetkenii
ATGAAAGCAAGGGGGTTTAGAGAGATGGGCCATGAAGCTGCTGTCCAGCTCATGCTTCAATTGTGCAGTAAAGATTCCCCAGCTGTCCTGCGGATTAGCCCGTGTGCTTATGTGATTAGGATACATGGCACCGCGGCTAGTCCAGGCGCCTCTGACCCGGGGAATGTAGAATGTGACGAGATGGAAGGAAAGGGATGGATGGGTGATGCTGCAGAGGCCAGGATGACTGAGCACACAACCTAAGACCTGGGTTTGTCGAGCCCATGAAAGGGCAAATTGACCTGTTGCTACCTTGCGGCTTCAAGAAAACACGACTTGGATTAGCCCGAGTCGATACAGATCCCACGTTTTCCCGTGGAAGATAGGTATGAAAGGCGGGATCATGTTTTGTAATGAAGGGACATAATTAAGTAGCGTTCATTTTTGCAAACCAACACATTTTGTCTGTCCACTGTATTCATTTCTAATGTTGTGGCGCACAGTGAAAATCCCTGAATTTTCATGTAACAATCTTGTGTCATGATCCAGGGTGAGCATCAAATAATGTCTGAAATAACTGTGTCAAAAAAATAAAATAATAGATGTACACATTGTCATGAATGGTGGTTGCTGGTTTCCTCTGACGGACATCGTGCAGCATGGGAAAGCTTTCAAATATGGGAAACATTGATGCTGAACAGGAAGAACCCTGACTTCTCCCCCTGCATCCTCTTAAGAAAATGTGTTCATGTTGGCTTGGGAGAACTCAAAATGACTGACACGTGGAATGACAAACGGCGTGACAGCATGGTGTGTGTGTGTGTGAGTGGCCCTCCAATCCAGAGCCCCGCACAGCTGCACATTGCCCAGTCGACTCCACCAGACACTGTGGCATGGATTCAACAGTAACGCTGACCTCATGGGTCACAACCAGCGCTGCTCGCTGACGGGAGGCAGTGAAACCATTGCGTTTGCCCATAAAGTACCATGTTGCAACACAAATTACAAGGCTAATGTCGAATTTGGTGTGGGAACATGAGGTGAGGGAATAGTAATCCCATCTACGAATTGAATCCCAAAGGACAGCAGGGTTTCGAGGTACTTGATGATCCGTCACCACGATCTCAACAAGTGTGGCTGGCTGATTGAATAGAAGCCTCTCATAAAGAGAGAAGAAGTGAACAACCACACTGATGGTGGGGGTGGGTCTCCATTTTGAGTGGCCGAGGTCATCTCCTTAAGATTAGTGGTGTGGTGTGTGTGTGTGTGTGTGTGTGTGTGTGCGTGTGTGTTGGGGGTGGGGTTGTTAATCCATTGATTTAGCTGGAGTTAACAAATTGGTCTGGGTTCAAAGGAGACTTAAGTTACAATTGGAATTGGGTAGATATAGTGAGAGATGGTGGGAAAGTTGAAATACCTCTTTTCTTTAACAAAAAGGGGAATTTGAAGATCACTCTGAGGAGGACATTGAAACAGCAGTCTGTGGGAGGTTTTGACCCGAAAAGTTCTACCCTACTGTCAATGCAATAATATTTTCAGGCAGTTGTAAAACATATAAAAATATATAGTAAACAAATACAGTATAACCTCTGAGATACCCCCCCAAAAAAGCAGTCCTCATTTCTGTAACAACACTTAAACTACAGTATATATGCATTTCTTAAGCCTGACCTATCGGAAAAGACAAATTGCCCCGACACAGAGCGACGCCACAATCAAGCCTCAAAATCTCAAATAAACGTTTCCCTTTCAAACACACTGACAGAAAAGTATTTTTCCATGGCAATGTAAACATTACAAACGTTGTCATCATATGTGCAAAAAACATTGTGATGAATAATTTCATTTTGAAGATCCTGGAACAACGGGTGCATTGTCAAACATGTTGACCCGTAGACGGATTCACAGATTCTTGGAACATGTTAAAACAGGACAGCGAAAGCGTAGCCATTCGGGACAAAGACACATTCCTTGTGTCAGCGACGCTTGTGTTTTCAATTATGTTAGCAGGCTTGTTGAGAGAGACAAGCAAGATTACCATGGAAAAAAAAAAAAAAACCTCATCGTTCTAGACAGCTATTTATGGAGCTGCTGTAGCCTCACAGGAATGGTCCTCCACCTTGACTTATTGAATTATGGAGAAGCTGTCGACAGGTTGAGCAACTGTCTCCCTCCCTGTGTGTTTCCTTACGTTCACTTTACTCATCACACTTCTGCAGCTGTCAGTGTGTGCTCCATTCCTTGGCTGCAGCCACCTCGGGTAGATGAGTGCACCTTGCCTTCTCGGATCGCAGGGGCCCCCGGGTCGCGATCGTTCGTCCTGCTCCTCATAAAACAAGACTTGCTGCCTCAACCTTACAAACGTTCTGCCCTGGTTGCCCCTCCATGATGAAATCGGGGTAAGGGGTCTGTCCCTTTGTTCGTCGGTGCATCCATGACGCTTGATATCTCAGTCACCAAAAACATGGGCGAGTGATGTATCTTAACACTGTGTTTTGGCATTTTCAAAACACAGATGCACATGGGAGGCGCTACAATAACAGCACAAAACAAGTTGATATATTTGTTACTAAGAGGGGGACTGCATCATTCATGGTGTGCAAAATAACAGTAGTATGCCTTACTGAGGCAAACAAAGAATTAAAAATGAAGTGCAGAATATCTACTATGAAATACATGAGAATGCAGCACAGATATGACATATATGCATTATGAAATAGGTGGGAAAACATTATAAAACTTTCAATATGTATGCAGTTTAAAATCTGTGAAAACGTGAACTTCCAATATATGCAATATGTAACTATGAGAAGGGTACTGCGTGGGCATCTTAAGACAACAGATATGTGCATTTACAGCAATGTGCAAAATGTGCCATTGTATTCCCAAGTCTACAGAAGGCCACATATCTACATAAAGTGTCCTGGCATATAGAACGTGCATTGTACAAATATATATGTATATATATATTCATAATGTAATATATAATATAAAATATGCTACTTATCAATCTTATCTTATCAATATTTTCACTTTACAGCTGTAGATAACATATACACAGAATGTGCCGATTTGCCTATCTACATTTCTGTCTGTCCCCTTTTCAAAACTCTAGATGGAGTCTCTTCTTTGTGTAAAAACACAAACACATGCGTTATTGTGCATTCACAATATTACCATCATTATCAGAAGATGGAAGCCGGAAGCATATGTGCTGACTCGTATACAGAGAATGTACGGAAATATGTCCAGATATGAAGGATTAGTTCAGAGCATAGCCATGTAAAAAGCAATCCAGGGTTGCATTGTACAGTCTGAGTGCTGTTGTCTAGGATTTAATCCTCAATGGCAGTGACTCTGGAGGTAGAGTTCCCATCCAGTAACTGCAAGGTTGAAGGTTCGAGTCCAGCTCCTCCCGGTGAAAAAACATCTGTCGTAGTGTCCTTGAGCAAGACACCTAGCCCCAAATGTCACACGTTGAGCAGGTTGGCGCCATGCCGCCAACGGTATGGTGATACGTAAGTCACTTTGGATAAAAGCGTCTGCTAAATGCCGTAATGTAATGTAACTTCACCTCGGCAACTGCCTCCAGGGTGTCCAGGCTCAGCCCTATAATAGAGCAAGGCTTCTTTAAAGATACTTTATTGGCATTCTTGCCTCCATTAGATAGGCTACAGTAAAGAGAGACAGCAAAGACTGGAGAGAGAGAGAGGGGGGGTTGACATGCGACAATGGTCCGAGGCCAGATTACATCGCAGTTACATGGTATGCTTCGCCAATTGAGCCATTAGGATGCCACGAGCCAGCCTTTGAAACCAGTTTAATTATCCCCAGTCTTGCCTCTCCAGCACACCGCAACAAAGAACAGTGCGCCGGCCACCACTGATTGATAGAACATGTTGAGCTGTCTGTTGCATAATTTGAGAAACCTGAGCCTCCTCAAGAAGAACAGCCTACCCTGCCCTCTCTTGTACAGTGCCTCCATCTTGTTGGACCAGTCCAGTTTGTTGGTGATATGCGCCCACAAGGTGCTTGTCGGACTGCACCATCTCCACCTCCTCACCCTGGATGGTGACAGGTGTTGGTGGCTTCTTGTTCCGCCACAGACGGTTCTCCACGCACTACTCAACAAAGCTCGCTACCAGACTCCTATACTCCCCCCATTGCCCTCACCGATGCGTCCTACATTAGAGGAGTCATCCGACAGCTTCTGAAGGTGGTATGACCCAGAGTTCAATCTGGAACCGAGGTGTAGAGGGTGAACAGCAACAGTGACAATACAGTCTCCTGGGGTCTGAAGTCATGAAGTCACATGAACTTGTAATTTTAGACTAATTACAGAGGGCCACTACAGAGGGCCATCCCTCATGTAAAAAAACAAAGAATTCAAAACATACAATTAACATATTCAGTATTAACATATTTAGCTAACAACCATGTTGCATTATCCTTGCGTCACAAAGTCACGAAATGCTGGAATGCTAAATATGGGCGGCACGGTGGCGCAGTGGTTAGCACTGTCGCCTCACAGCAAGAAGGTCCTGGGTTCAAATCTCGCCTGGCCCTTTCTGTGTGGAGTTTGCATGTTCTCTCCATGTTCACGTGGGTTTCCTCCGGGTGCTCCGGTTTCCTCCCACAGTCAAAAAGACATGCAAATAGATGTTTGTGTGGTGTGGGGTATTGTGTGATGGGCGGCAGTAGCTCAGGAGGTAGAGTTCCCGCCCCGCAACTGCAAGGTCGGTGGTTCGAGTCCAGCTCCTCCCGGGAAAAAAATCTGTCGTAATGTCCTTGAGCAAGACACCTAACCCCAAATTGCTCCCGTTGAGCAGGTTGGTACCTTGCATGGCTGCCTCCGCCAACGGTATGACATGTAAGTCGCTTTGAATAAAAAAGCGTCTCCTAAATGCTGCAATGTAATGTATGTAAGTCGCTTTGGATAAAAGCGTCTCTTAAATGCTGTAATGTAATGTAATGTAATGGAAAGCAATTTAGTTTTTTCATTTCAGCTTCAAAATCCATCAGACACCTCAACCTCAGACACCTCACCTCAACAAATAAAGAAATGTATAAGAGAGGAACACTTGTAAGCAAAAATATTCATTAGCGTTGGGCGTAGTTAAAGGCAACCGTTTTACACCCATATTAATATTTCACGTTAGAAAGGGGGCGGGATCCGGAATCCTGACTTTTGGCTGAAAAATTATGTGTGAGAGTACAATAGTTCACACACGGCTGACAACTAATGAAGGAGTTCAAAATAAAACCGTTTTGTTAAGTAGTCCATTTGTTTACCAGACAGCATAGTGGTCAGCATGATTGTTTTACTTGGGCATAACTAGATATTACTGCAAAACATGCCCCAGTAAATCGAGTCTAACGATGCCCCTGGCAGATTAAAGCAAATTATTATTCAGTTATTACTAATGCAGAGTGTAATAACATGTTACTGCACAAATGTTGCCATTTAATCACATTAAACTGCTATAGCACGGCTAATGACACAACTGCACAATACCAGAATGATACCACAAGCTAAATAAATCTACCGATTTGTCTGCGCTAACTAAAGCCAGCAAACTGACAAACCGTTTGATAAGACTGCTAGCGGACACGGACAATAACATATTACTCATATCACTGACGAACTTACTGTCTATGTTATACAATGACAGCATTACTGGCTATATCAATGTAATAGTCAAAACTTTAAACACAGAACAAACCACTGCACTTCTAGTTAGCATAGCTAGCTAGTTAGCATTACCGGCTAACTTCCTGCTGGGAACAACAGAAGTGAACGAGCCACACCAACAGGCATCACAGGCCCTGGCTGGCACATGTGTGCTTCAAAATGTTCAACCTCTTCCACTTGTTAAACATGAGACAGAGCAACTTCTTGGACTGGTTGCCAACTATGGCTACACCACCTGCTGGTCCAAGCGAAAAATACAATGAATATATGAAACAGGAGTGATTTTTATTTTAAATGACCTACGACCTTTTAGTTAAATGTGCACGCACTACCATGTCAGGTGTTGACTCAAGCTCACAGTACAACTGTCTGAGGGCACAGCCGTTCGCTGACATTCAGCTGAGCTATATTCCTTCCTTAAACAGTTAATGAGAAAAAGCTGTTCAAATAAATGTCATTGCAAATAAGCTAAACTAAGCTAACCTGCCATGCCTGTAAAATAAAGATTAAATGAATAGAAAATAAATACAATTTTAGAGTAAGATATGTTATGTCAATGTTTCAGATATTTTTACAGGCCTTAAAGGCTGTACAATACAATTCCAAAGGACTTACCAATTTAGGCTGATTTGCCACCAATGTATTTGTGTGGTTAAGTAAGTGCAAAAGCAGAATCCATGGTGTGTTTTAGAGGTCTTTAAAAATGGAGGTTGTTAAAATGTAAGCATGCAGTGCGTTCAATGGCCAGCCTGGCATCGGGTCTGACAATGGGAATAATGATGTCAGCGCAAGCTTGGTGAAGAAGGTGGCTGCCCATGGACGACATCCAGAAACACTGTAACCTTCCAGTTAAACAGTATGGAGGTGTTCAATTTCAGCCAAGTTCACAACGCACCGGCCAAGATGGCAAATTCATGTGAAGCGGATCTGCCACCTTCCTTGCTTTCCCCTACCAGCCCCCAAACCACACGCCCCGTCACAGTGGGTTAAAGCGAAGATAGCCATGCCAACCTCCACAGAGCGGACTGAGGAGTGTGCCCCTGCTTGGTGGGAGGGTAAGGTGTGGCAATCAGATGCCCATGTTGTCTCGCTAACCAGGCGTATCCGGCAGCGGGGACCATTACAGATTAATGTGCAGCAGGTGTTGGGTGTCTAGACTAGCACGGAGAATTACGCTCGCTGAGTAATTGAAAGTGCAGGTGCATCTTGGGCTACTGCCAGCATGTGGGGCTGCTGTAATGTTTTGTAGCTGCATGACATCTCACGTTTGGGCCTCAAGCTATCACAGAAAATGCCTCCGAGCTCTGCTGAACAACGAGGTGCCATAGGGAAAGCCAGATTTGCTGGTAAAACATCACATAACTATTAAGGACTTTTGTTTCTCTTACATTGACAGCTATCAGTGTAATTTCACGAGTTCATATTTTTGGCTTGTTGAAGTGATATAAAATGACTTGGCAAGGAGTTTGGAATAAAACCCTCCTGACTTTGTCCATTTAATCATAAAAACCTGGTGGGTTTGGCTTCCTCTATTGACACAAGGGGGGTCTGGGCCAAGGTATACAAGAACGTTCTTGAAAAAGTCAGCCATGGTGGACAACACAGATGGGATAATGTCACCCAATATTCAGTGCTATAGGGATAATGGTTTGACGTTACATTCTCATACTAATGGTCTTGTTATTCATTGTTAGTGTAACATTACAATGGGTAGGGCGGGGCTATTTTTTTCTAATCTGCAGCAGGCGACGACAGAGGGCTGATTACTGAATAACAACAAATTGCAAAGATAAATGACATGTCTGTCCTGATTTTTGATGACATTGCTAATTATTATTTGTTTAGATATTTTGCTACTATTTTATAGAACTATTGAAACAACAATGACACAAAATCAGTGACACACATTTTGTTAAATTCGTTCATGAAAAGGTTATGCAGTATCGCAAAGAGACACACCGAGCGTGCGGTAAGCATGCATTGCAATTGATCAATAAGTGAGCATAAAATATCTGATCTGATGTGTTCAATTTACTGTTGCTGTAGCTGCGTGTTCTATTCACTGACCTGCACGGCTGCTCCTGGCTCGAGGCCCTCGCTGGCTATCAGTCTCCAGGGCTAAGAGGATAATGTGTTAGCTGATATCTTAGCTCAGTGTGGTGCTGAAATGGGGAAAGGGGGAGTTTGGAGGAGGTAATGATGGACCACTTTGGTTTCTCCTGAGAAAGAGGAATTCAGGCCTAATCTCAGAGGGTCTAGACTAGACTAAGACCTGCTATGACATCGAGGCAAGCACAGTGATGTCCTACACACTGACAGTACAGTGTATCTCTGCACGTCTACTGTTCAGACACAACAAACAACGTCCTCCATTTCAAAATGTAACGTTTTGGTGCCACCGTGTCATGAATTGAACATATTCAAAAAAAAATCACTTGAAAGTACCATATAATCAATATATAATATAATTTGGAGTATGTATGAAGGGGGACCCCCGTATTTATTATTATTATTTTATTTAGTAAAGGCTGAGATGTCTGTGGGCTTGTCTGTGGGCTTGGGTGAACTGACCGTGGATGCGGTGCCAGGCGAGGGTCCTCTTTCTCTCCTCACACTGAGCCTCTCCAGTCATGGATCACAGAGCTGGAGAAGCAGCTAATAGCTCTCTCTAGCTGGGCCTGTGCTAAATACTCCCTCCACTAAAATTATTCCTCTGGGAATCAATGGGCCCATTCTTTTGTGAGCTGCAGTTTGCTTGATGGTCCCAACCTCAACGTGAAACATTAGACAGCAATGGGGAAAACATAAAACATAATACTTGTGTGACCAGCTTGTCATTGGCTCTTCGGTGGCTGTGCTAAGAATTTTGCCCAAGATAGTAGATTCAGCGAGGGAGAGACTGCTGTGGGGTAACAAGCTCTCCACATTACGATTGAATCACCGGGGTCCAGTTCTTTCTGATGCTGTGCATTATTGCACAACAAGGAGGGGCTTTTGATGGGAATCACTGTAAATATTGAGGGTGTCTATCTCCTCACTTATTTAGCTGATATACAAACACGTATATCAGCGAAGTATTCCTATTCCAAAGTTGTGTTTGTGCGGTAGTTTCATTATCTCTCCTCACAAATTATTGAGTTCTCGGGATGAAACACACCCCTTTGGGTTAATTTGATCATGGAATCCTATTTTTTGCAGTGTGGTCAGAGCCAGCACCTTGAGACCAGGGATCAAAGAAGAACCACAGGCTTTTTTTTGGTCTGCATCCTCTTTTGATTGAGCTCCACAAAAATGTCTGACATCTAAAATGGACTGGAGTGTCTCTGGAAAAACAAACATCTCTATTTCAACTTTTTATGATGCTCGTCGTGTTCTCTCCTGAACCCGTTTTAAATCTTCCAGTAATTGTTCTTTCAGTCAACCACAGGGATCACTACCCTTCACCCGAAGAGTTTAGCCTAGCCCTTGACCACAACATCTCCGCTGTCTCGCCACAAGAACCTGGTATTGGTTACTTACTCACCCATAGCGCACAGTTGCCAGGATTTCTAGGGTCTTTGGCTCCACAAATCAATTATCATAGATCTGCTCAGACTTTCCCAGCTGATGATGGGAGCCTTCTTTGCATTCACGTGTCCAAAACCACCGGACCCAATTCTAAGAAACTGCCATGAGTTACTAAGTTAGAAAGATCATCAACTATCCATAAAACCCATATTAAATATTACAAAAAACACGATGACGTAACTGCCGAATCAGGCATTTATATTATCTCAGAGAATGCGAAACTCGTGCGGAGTGGCACAGTACAAATTAAGGAGATTTAGACTCAAGTGTTTATGGCAGACCAGCAGAGTAAAGTACCGAAATCAGCTTAATGTGGCTAAGCCTAAATATGTATAAAATCAGTTGTAATGGGCTACTCCCCTGGCTGTACCATCCTGTCCAGGGTCAATGTGAATGTCAGCCGAATAATTGTGACTTTTGATGTCAAACATTGCTGTGCTTTTATTGATCAAATCTTATCCGTAAAATAAAGACGTTTCTAAAACGTATTTAAAACACATATGACACGGTGCTGCTAATAGGCCACTAGCCCATAAACACTGGATATGGACAGATGACATTTTTTATTTATTTATTGTATTTGGTTATAATAAGGGTCTAAACTGTGAGGCCTAACTGTCGGCTGGTTCTGCCTCACGTTCACAATGTTTCACTGCCTATGCTAGAGCTCTGCTCAGCTTGTCTATTTGGTTACTATTACTGAGCCTTTGTTTGTACTTCAATGGAAGCTGATATGAGTTGTAAGAGGAGCCTGTTGCTACAAGAGTCTCTCCAAAGGTCAAACACGGTGGTTTGTTTTTTCTAGGATTCCTTCGGGATGCAGAGTGAACAGTTTTAAGGCTTTTTACCTGTAGGCAATAAGGAGCAATAGCACCCCTGCCAGTTGGTCAATTAGAGACAAACATGCCTTTATGGACTTGCCAAATTGGGAAGTGTAAGCAATTCATAACAATGACTCAAATGAAGGAAGAGAAAGACATGAGAATATCGAGGCAGAAACGGCTGTACCGTTTCCACCCTACTTTACATGGTCATGTTGCAACAGCAAACCATTTACGGTGTTGATTTGATGATATTAAACTATGACTTTCCACTTGCATCCTTCATGCATTCGCTCATGCGTTTCCTCTACCCACTTCATCCCTTTCAGGGTCACGTGGGCGTCATGCAATATTTTATAAAATTGATGTGGCAAAACAGTATGAGGTTTTATGGAAGGAATTAACGTGAGATGTGACTTAAATCAAAGAGGAGGAGGGAATTCCTAGTTCCATAGACCTGAACCTGTGTCAATTGGCCCATTATATTCTGTAGGTGCGGTTGCTTGTGCACTGCCCAAGTCAAGAGTACACTGACCCCACCAAGTTGGCCTCATTCCGAACATCATCAAATGGAGACCTTATCTGAGCGGTGTACTGTAAGATGGCAGGAGACCAAGAATGCATGCGTTTTCCTTACTTCCCCCAGTGTTTGGATAAGTGCACGTTACGTGGGATACAACTTATTTGTCAATCACTTCAACCCAAAGAGTGACGAGAAGTACATGTGGAATGTTGAGTGCAGCATATCAGAAAACATCAAAGAATGCACCGAGCCTTGGGGAGCCAGTAAAATTAATGATCCAGATTGACTTCTGCCCAAAACAAAGAGAGAGGAGAATAGGCTACTGTATGAAAAGGTCACAGTTCAAGTTGCTGTGTGTTTTACGGTCTGCTGAACCACGATATTTCACCTACTTAAAAATGGGTAGGCTTGGGTACTTTACATCCTGGATGCAGTGTCAGCTTGTGAGGAATCTGGGCACCTGCCAAGAAAATGGAAACGTCTTTGATATCCTACAGGCACATCAAAGTAATGAACGGAGCAGGACACGTCGCAAATCAGTGTGCTGGAATCCTGATTTGCCTATTTATTTAGTCCATTTCTAAATGGTGGACAGTCCTTTTTCTTTCTTTTTGGAGACAGCCTTTAATAATAACAAACAATTTCAAACTAATTAGTTCTTAACAGCTGCTGGCTGCTGTGAGGGTTTCACGTGGTGAACTCCTAATATTCATACTATGAGAAAGTGGCCTGATTCAGTCAAAATGTCCTCATCGTTTCGAGAGGGTTATCTCCGACCATCAAGCAGTCAAGTAATTGTGCTGTGTTCGCCTCGTTTTAGCATAGCCATAACAGGGCTGATTGGCCAGCTTCATCTGCCACACCGCCTGCCAGCAAGTGATGTGGACTCTCACAACTGGGATGCTTTTACTCCACTGTTGTGTCTTCCATTCAAAGCTAGAACTGTGAGTAGCTCTTTAAATACACTGCTTGCCACCAGGCCTGCAATCTAGAGTCATTTATACATTAGACACGATAGTTATAATCTGAATGTTGGTTTCATTTGCAACTTTTATGTTGTCAATTGTGTATAACTGTGTCATAATATCACTGCTAATTCATTATGCATTCATTTTGGGGCATGTCATTCATTTGTACATGCAGAGATACGTTGTCAGGTATCCATAGCCTTAATGCTGTTGAGTAATAATGGAACTGCTGGGTAGCGGAGAAGTATGTATGTATGTTTTGTTGTACCATATCATTTATACTGTACGGTATAGTTCTGTGCATACTCAAAGATACATATGCCCTGAAACTGTGTATGTGTACTGTCTACTAATCTCCGTGTCAACCTAATCTAGAGACAAATTATGACGTTTCTTGGTCGATTAGGTGACTTTTTTCATGAGGCCAGAGACTTGCTTTCAAAGACATGATGGTAGATGAGCAGTCATTGTTGTAATTTCCAATGCAATTTGTGTTGCAGTGTATTCCACAAATATTCCAGCAGTAGCACCTCATATATCAATGCAAGTGTATAATTGGCAAATGCAGATATACATTTTTCTGAAATAGAGAAATGTAAATGTAATTTTTTTTTACACGTACTGAAGCAACCAGATTCTGGAAACTATCCAAAACCAACCAGCTGGCCAAGTGCCACTCACTCCATGGTGACAACCTCTGCCCATCAAGCAAGAGAGAAAAGCTGGAAAAGCTGCTTCCTGGGGGAGCTTTAGGGCCACTGGCGCCTGCAGGAGAGTGATATAAATCCAGGCTGCTTTGAAAATAATTAGTGTGGGGATCAAGGCTAGCAGGGCCGTCTCCCCGGCCTGGCGCTGAAGAGGAGACAGGTGCCACCAGTGGCCTAAGCCTGTAAGAAGCCAGTAGTACAGAGCAGGCCCAGCCTGGGAAACAGTATGCAAGCCTCTAAAGAGCCCCGCTGATCAGGCAGTTTCTTTTCTTCATTCTCCTTACCTCCCTCTTGTTCTCTTTTTGTGCTCCAGCAGCAGGCATTTCTGTGGGAGTCTGCTGGGTGTGGGATTTGTACGGGTCTTGGAAGGGAAGCGGCAGGAGAATTAGATTTGAGGGGTGGGATGTTTGTGTCCACCCTGTGACCTGACCATTGATCTGACTCCCTGGTATGATGAAAGCTATGTTTTTATTTGGCCAATATCTACAAAAAGCCACGGAGTTGCTGCAATGGAGTCCAATGCAAATAGATGATGAGAGGATGGGAGGAATGGAAGACTTTCCAAATAAAAGTAAAATCGTAGGTTCGTGTCATCTTAGAGCAGAGGACTCAAATGGAGATTAGTCAGATAGATGACATTAACAAAACACACAAAAACTAACCAATATGGTCGGAGACTTCTCCATTAACAAGAATCAACATTATGACACGAATGATCTTTGTGCTCAAACGCTCTCAACAGCAGGGTTTGATTTCAACTGAGGTCAAAAAACTTTGACAAATAATGATAGATGTTGTGAATGCTATTTTGATGAAAGGAAAGGGAATGTACATGCCAAGAATTCGTTGAATACTGTACCCGAACTGAAGATCGCCATAACCAGTCATTTTTATTAATGAGACAAAGAGCAAAGAGGCAGTTGTTCGTCCTTTATGTTCCAAGCGGACTGTGTTATGTCCTGCATCCCAGGTGCATTGTTTGCAACTAGAGGGGTCAATATTCATGGGCCAGACATGGAGGCTATCATAGGGTCAGGGGCTGCCCACTTAGTTCAGGGGGGGAGGCGGGGATTATGTCACTGTAATTAACTACAGCATTCTGAGAGGGACTTTTGGGGAATGTTACAATAATAAAAAAAATATTATTATTTCATGCATATTCTCAATGATTTATGACACCTTTTAATTACATTTCTTCAATATCATAAATCCCTCCTATGTTGTAATCACTATTATAGTGGAGTCAGCAGCTCCAAGGTGAGCTCAAGGGACCACGTCTAACCCCTTCATGGGCATCCTGCTCCATTTGGTAACAGAGCTTCCCGTGTCTGCTTACCCTGTGGAAATGATCTTTGCCATCGCGCCTTTGGAGCAGGCAGAGGGCCTATCGGTCGTCTGAGACATTGACACGGGGCCATCATTTTCCGCTTTCAAGCGTGGGGTTCCCTGGTGTAGTGGACGCCCAGAGGACAGAAAGGAAAAACCGGGATCAGGGGCAGTTCCTTCAAATCAGAGGAAGCTCCCCGGCTGGAACTGGGGATCCCCTCTCAGATCTGACTCACGGTGTCCGGTGTTGGAGAACCAGACAGTTGAGATGTTCCCACGTCATATTTTCTATTGTCCTTCGCACTTGGGTCAGGGATTCTCTTTCCGCCCCATGTTGGCGGTGATACTACTACTACCGCTACTGCTGCTGCAGGCAGGAGGGTGGCGCAGTGAGTTGGGAGACAGTTGTCCTCATTCCGGAGATCCCAGGTTCAAGCCCTCGTTTTGACAAACACCCGCCCTGTTGAAGAGTGCTTGAGGATGACACTTAACCCTCGCCAGTTCCTGGGGCGCTGCTCTGTGGCTTACTCTGCACACCGACCTCCCTGTGAAGGGGGGCAAGAGAGAAGACAATGATCCTGTGGGGATCAATAGAAAAACCAAACAAAACATGTATCCATGGATTTTTCAAGATTTTGAGGTATTGATCCCAGCTCTGTCAAGTTAAGTCAACAGCTCCAGTAACTCCAATTCCCAAGATGCACTGCCCCCCCTCCCTTTGGAAAGGGATAGGGGGTTTGTGTAGAGAGGCTAACATTAGCCTAGGTCAAAAACACATTAGCTAGCTAGCGTTAACGTTACTTACTTATTTGAAGGTTCCCTCTCGGTCCCTGTGGTTTGGGTTGCTTCTTCATCAGGAAAAGGACATTTGTGTCCAAAACGCATTGAGGCTGGGGTGCTGGTGCAGCAGGAGTCGGACCGGCCAACACTTCGGCTAATAGCCACTGACCAGTCCCCCATTCCTGGCACAAAATACAGTCGCCCTCCCTCTCATCTCCTGGCATGTCCCGCAAGTGCACCGCCTAACGTTCCCGGCCCGCAGTGACGCCTCTATCTCTCTTTCTTTCTCTCTCTCGCTTCTCTTGCTCTCCGTCTCCCCGGCTACGTTCACTGCTTTGACTTTCACAAGAGCTGAAGCGTGCTGCTCGATGGGAACCGGAGGCGAGTGTTTTCCCTACTTCCGTTGTAGGGGGAAGACTTTTACTTTTAAGGACGGTATTCTATATCAACGTCTCTCTCTTGTTATATGCACAAAAAAACCATATTTTCAGACTCAGGTTGGGGTGGAATGTTTCACAAAATGGAGGTAACTTCGATTTAGGGTAAAGTATCCCTTTAAGTGTGTGTCTGCCAATATGTTATTGGTCTTTATCTGGGTGGTTAGAATTGAGATTTCCCCCTTTTGTGATTGAATGGCTTCGTAATGTTTTCTGAAAACTACTGTACATGTCACATGCAACAAAGTAGTGACAAGCTGCTCGGTTGCATTGTCCTTATTGAAAATGAATTGTCCACCGTAGTCCCTCTCACTTTTGCAAGGTGAGCAGTAGAGAGAAGTTTAATTGCTCAAATAACTTGCATGTGTAACAAGATCCAGGATGGCTTTATTTAGCCTATGGAGGTGACATCAGTCACAGGGATGTGAAAGGTATTTCAATCCCTCATGCCAACAGCCTCATACTTTTGGCGTTGTCAGGGGTGACTTTCGCCTCGGTGCAGCCCTGCAGAGCTGGCTGATGCAGATACCTTGGCATATCTGAGTTATGTTGTGGAATCCTGGACCTTGACGCAACTACGGAGATGTGCAGGAACAATTGGACTGATGACGTTTGCTTCAAGCTCGACATTGCTTTACCTCATGCTCCAATATTTAGTCAGTGACTACATACAGATGACCATAAGGTCATTTCCTATTATAACCCAGAGAAAAACTCTCACACTCAGTTGCTACGTGTCATGCACAATTATGACTGCCTTGGTTTGTTCCAAGAAGTGGGTTTTTTGGGGGCCAAATTCTCTCAATGACAGAATAGCAGCACCTGGCATATCATAGTTACATGCATGTGCCAAACACACTTTTCTCTCATTAGGAATAGTAATACATTTTGTTTATTGAAACAGTGAGTTGGAATTTATTATTTCCTGCTGCAGAGGAAATGTGGACACTTATTAAACACTTCATACCCTGGGCATTTGTACAACAAAGAAAGCAGCAGGAAGTGGTAATACGGAGGGGAACCTAGAGAAGAATGGGGGAGGTAAGTGGGCCAGTTCATTTGGACGTTTCAGATGGAGACAACACCCTGCGTTTGTCAAATGATTTACCTTAGGTCATGGTGCAGACCTTGATGACGTGACAGAGTGCTCAAGGTACTTTCATACACGCTCAGCTGATGCAACTCTTAAATGAACTCCAATACCCAGGTCTGATCCAATATCTGTGCTGCACATGCTAAATTCAAACAGTAATGGGAAAACCTAAGCATTTGACAAATGATTAGTGTATATTTTGAGCAGACTTCCATTTCCACACAGAAAATAAAAAATGAAAAATATACGTCTGTGAAAGTTGTACTTTGAGTGTTTGCCCAATTGGTTAGTGACCACAATTTGTCAGGACAAATCATACGACTGAGATACTTCCTTTCAAAATAGTGTTTAAGGAACCACTGAAATAAGAAAATCAGCTCTTATTTTTAAATTAAAGGCCAAGGACGACTACAGTCTATATTATATCATAAAGATTCTTGATCAATTTTCAGCTTTAAAGTAATTTTATATCATTGCAACCACAAAAGCTTAATTTCTCAGTTGTTTAAAGTGCCTGAGTCTTAGCATAATGATTGGACATTGCATGTATTGGAAGTGAGCCACACTTCTATAACGTGGGACATCTGCAGTAGCAGTCTTTCAATGGTTTCCCTCAGTGGATAAAAGAGCAGAAAAAGGGGGATGGCCATTGAGTTTGTGTATCCACTGACATCAGCCACTAACCAAGGCTGTCAAATGGACATCAAAACATGCACTTAGGCGAACTGCACACTCCCTTTTCCCACATCCCATCCCAGCGCCCTTTATGTTGTCCACACAATGGAAATCCAAACACACAAGAAAGATTTTTCCATGCAAATGTGAAATCCATACAGGAAAAAGAAAAATATGCAGTTCAAGATTCACCATGCGCCCAAAGAAAACAACACTCTGCAAGCGCTTGAGCCGCCAGCCCGACAAGCTCCTGCCTTTCAATTAGGCTGCCAACAGTATATCAACTTGACAAATGTAGAGGGATGTGACCTCTTGATTTGAGCTGAACACAGCCTTACCTCTAAATCACAAATTGCAATGCCTCTACCCTAATCAAAATAGTTAGAACATCAAGCCACATCCAGTAGTTCCAATCAAATAGATATTTTAAATGTTATTTGGATAAAAACGGAGCTGACACAAGCCCTGCTTTAGTGAATGGGACGTGGAGACGGTAGGCTTCTGCAATTATAGTCAATCACAGGGTGGGTCAGTGTTTGGATTAGCTCCACTTCTATCAGTTCTTAGATAATATGGACTTGTGTGGTATCTAATCATGGTCTCTTAAGCATCTAGACCACCCTAACAATCACCTGACATTTCATATAGCAATCAACCCGAACATCTGAGAGTTGACATGTGACAATTTCAGTATGTTGCACAGTTTGTCCAATATATTTTTTCATGTGTGGTCATTTCATTTGCTTCTTGATGTTTTTTCTTTTACCATTTTAGGTAAACATTTGGCGGCAGATAGCATCTGTAGTTGAGTCCCAGTGGGCAGGGGACAGGCTGTGGGAAAGTATATAGAAGTGGCACTGAAATGATGATCACTCTTCAGATGGGACTCTAATTATTGCTGTCTGAACACTCCCTCCCAGTCTTCTTAGAGACACTGTCGTCTGAAACATGTTGATGCTGTCGACAATCGTCTGCTGATGTACGCTACAATCCCACAGCTCCAATACTTAGAGTGCTGCCTGGCTTTGGAACAGGATTGCTGTGCTGACAAACTTGATATGTCACACTCAGTTCCTTGGCAGAGTCAGTAACTGCACACATTTCTCAGCCTCCAAGTAGATGCAGACAGATAAACGCGGCTCGATAAATAAGCAGCTGACAGACGGGAGAGATGAGCAGCCTTTGACTTTTTAAAATGTGTGAACGTACGTATATTATATTATGCTGAAATTACTGACGTAAAATATGCAGTCTTGTACATTTGTTCATGGACATTGGGACTTTTCAGTCCATTTATTTAAATTATGTCAAATAATATGCAGATGTTTTTCATTCACAGGAAAAATACAATAATCATGCACCATTACCAATTCAGATTTTAGATTTGGCGTTAATCATGCTGTCCCTTGAGAGCGCAAAGTCAACTCAAAACGCTGAGGGAAACAGCACAGACTTCCATTGGAAGATGTCAGATGTCAACTTTTTAAAGGCGCCACGTTTTTAAGGCCTGACCCTTTTAAGTTCACAGCAGTGTACGTATTCATGTGTCCCTACTGTAAACTTGATTGGCACTGCCGTAAAATGTAAAGGACATATTGGCAGGGGCATCTTTGACAAATTGTAAACTGGCTGAATTTACCTCCCCATGCCTAACATGTAACACTTGCGAATGAGTCACAGAACCACACTGAATCTGTCAAAGACATTTACGTGCTCAGCCAACATGCCAAATACAACTCATAGATCCCAGAGCAAGAAAGGCCTTTACATCAGTATGGGAACACCAAAGAAATTCCATTATGTACATTATTAATGTTTTATTTTGAAAAGAACGAAATAAATGAAAACTCCTACATTCACATAATTCTAATGTGTGGGCTGCACTATATGTGCATTGCCTGTGGGAGAGAAGGTCCCACCCTTCTTTTCTCCTGGAGAATCTGTTAAGAGAAAGAGTGGAAAAGACAGTCTTACCTCCAGTCAGTCATTGCATGAAGTGAGAATTAGATATTTACGTTTTGGCACTATTGATTGCCATGATTCATTCCAAACTGCTTTCAAAAGATGATGAATATCATTAAAACTACATTCAATTATTATGCAATTATGCACTTGAATGATTGCATTGCAGGTCATTTGTAAATTAAATGTGCTGATAGAATCCTATTAAATTCTCCATTCATCTGAGTAAAAACTCACACTGCACATTATATATGGCTAAAATGTACAAGTATGGAGTTACTTTTGTATCTTTATTTTGAAAGGGGGAAAAAGTGAAATGAGGTTTTCAGTTTTGGGATACTTCTCCTTTCACACACAGTGTCTAGTTTTCATTCATTAAATCTCTATTTTGTTCATTCAAATCGTTTTGGCCCCATTTTGGTGTTGGGTGTGGTGTAGAAAGGAGAGACGTGCTCAGGGCATGGATGTGTTACTTAATGGATGAGGCAGTGGCGAGTCGTCATAATAAGCTATAAATGCGGCGCATGCCCAAGGCATTTGAAACCGATGAGAGCATTTACATATTAAAAGTTCATTTTCATTTTAATATTTTTACATTTCAATGTCTTATTTTATTCTAATTAGCATATGCATGATTTCGTGTCACTGAGCTAACCGGGCAAGGGAAGAGCCAATCAGCTTGCTGGTGGCAGAGATGGTTCACAGGGAGCTTTTCTGCCCACCATTCTGATGGTCAGGGGAAACATGAATACGACTGGAAATTATAAAGAGCGCATCCGCGAAATAAACTGAGAGCCAGGCAGCTTTTCTACGGAGCCTCACAAGGCTCACCGCGAGGATTTATTTACTGCGTTCCCACCGCATCGCAGTATTGCAGTTTGAAAATAAAATAATTGGAGAGTAAGAAACAAACATTTAAATGACACGTTTTTATGTAAATAATGCTTATGTTAATATGTAAATGCTCTCATCATTTTCAAATGCCTTGGGCATGCGCCACATTTATAGCTTATTATGACCGCTCACCACTGGTATGTATATTATAATATGAGTGTGCTGACAAAGTACCAAGTCAGTATTTACTGCGTTCAGCTGTCTTCTTCGGTGGAAAACCGATGTGATCAACCTGTTATTCACCTGTCACAACGTACCCTGACCACGCCCCTCTCTTCTTCTCTTTTCTTCACTTTCAAAATAAACGTGCAAAAGTACAGTGCTGACTGGACTCTATATATAACATATATAACATTCAAACTATTTAACGATTTTAAAAAAAAGTTGCTTGTAAAGCCACATATTGTTTCCATTGGGTAAGTATGCATATAATATACATCTCTCAGAATATACAGTGGATGTGAAATGGACCAGAATAATCCAGGGGAGAAAAACGAGCCAATTTCTCTACCAACAAACTGGAGAGATTTAAGAACGCGGCCTCAGACTTGGCACAAAAATGGAAGACAGTCACGAAGCTGATTGTGGACAATAAACAACAAGTCACGCAAATGTACACTTCACATGCAACACAGTAGATGATTCACTTAATGGTTTGGCTGGAATCTTGTTTCTGTTTAGTTTTCAGTTACATATGGCATCATTTTTTATTACAGAGAAGCACAGACAATAAACATACAATTGAAGTTGAATACAGGTTATCAATATAAAACTCACAAATTACACCATCCAGGGAGAATCCAAGCAAACCACTCGCATTGCCAACTTCATTTGCACTTGAGACAATGGAAACCTTTTGGTTTCCCCTCCCTTTTGAGCAGTCAGAACACTGCTCCCTCTTTGCGTCAGCTCTGCTCCCCTATTAAAACAATATACGAAAGATGTTGCGCCATTAATGACTAAAGGAATTAATATTGAGTCATGGTCTTTGGCCATGTCTCAAAGGGCTATGTAGACTTCCCACACTATGAGATTCTGCTATACAGCAGGCTTGGATGACCACTGTTGTCAAGACACACACGTTAACATTAGGGCCTAGCTGTTTCCTCTTGATGGAAGCCCGCCATTAACCAGCTACTAAATGCTTCCCTTTTGCCAACCAGCCAGGAAAGGGTTTGACAGAGATAACAGTATTTTATACAGTGGGCGAAAAACAAGTAATAGAGGAGTTGCCAGGGGACCCAAGAGCGGCGGTGGCTGTCGTGTCCTGACATGAAGTGGGAGAGCCAATTGAGTCTCACATTGAATCTCCTTTTGCGTAAAGTGAAGCACCTGCGCCATACTGTAATGGGAACGTGTGAACCATGATGGTGTCAGAAAGGACACTGCTATGTCTAAATATAATGTATCAAAATAGCATTTTATTGACAGCAATCCTTTTGTGAACTGTAAGAAGGCGTTTTGGTATTTGTAAACTGATACGTGTATATTTGCTTGTCAAGGCACAATGTAAATGGTTATAGAAATATGTGTGCAGTTTTGGCTGGCAAAGAAAAATGCAGCTTCAATATTCATTGTTCTTTATGAGTATACTCCAAACAGTCATGTGATAACCTGGATTACTGCATATATATGTATATATTTTTTATATTCTAACTTGTTATTTTGAGTTACAGTAATATGAACAGATTCAAAGTATAGTCAGAGTGTATTACCAATTGAAATATTTTAGCCACATACCAGAATCACTTCAAAGATTCATGTTGTGTTTATGATGGAGTTAGCAGGCTTCTGGCCCCTGGGTTCAAAGAAGCATCCTGAAACAAAGGAAGACGGAGAATGACCTGACCCGGCTCCGCAGTGTGAAATCACTCCCAGGTCACATATGTTTTTGTTCATCCTCTTTACCTTGAGGTTTTAGAAGATGAAGCAGATAGCACGCAATGGTGCAGCAGACCTGCGAAAGGCCACCTCGCCAGTCCAGATGCAGTCTTTCATCTTTTTTTAGAAGCACATTTTCGGTAATGATTTCTACACTGACAGAATGCCTGTGCATGATCATAGCATGCTGTCGCTCGGGGATAGATCAGGCATGCCCGTTATTTATTCCAAATCTGGAAGGTATTTCACGGAACCACACTCTGCTGGTTGTGGGGTGAAACCTTTCAGGTTATTATTGACAACTTCCCCACTGCCGGCCAAGTGACTCCTCCATGTTGAGTCTCCCTGTGGTTTTCACAGTTAGCCCATGTGTGTGAGTTGCAAAATTGTAATTGTCCTATTTATCTCATTGGCGGAATGGTGAAATTCTCCCCCAGAAAAGTACATTGGGAGGTGAGTGGATATATAAAACTGATAGGGTCAGTAGTTGAGAGTAGACAGTCCACTGCCCCATAGAGATCAAATGAGTGCCATTACGCACTGATTCTCCTCCAGCTTTTGGTGATAAGAGCAGCACTGTGAGGCTCTCCAGACTAGCACTGCTGTCCCTGCACAGATAAATGGCTTCCTCTTTTGAAAGGTCCCACTCCTCATTTGGATAAGCAGCGTAATCAGCAAAACACTTTACTCTAAAAAACCATTCCCTCATTAATGTTAGCTCCAACTTCCAAGGCGGACCGTTCTTGTTTGCTCCCCAGTCAGTCTGGATATAGTCCATGCTGTACCCCAGTGCTGTGAAGAACCCTCAGAGGTCAAGAGCTTAAGTTTCACTGTCCACTAGCAAATGGATTCAGAAAGATGTCGGTCTTTCCAATGGTTAGTTTGACATCTAATGGGGAATATAACAGGTGAAAAATATCTATACACTTTTTTTTAGATTCTTTCTTTCTTTCTTTTTTTAATTTGCATTTATTAGATAGTCTATTGTGAAGAGAGACAAGAACGATTGGGGGGGGAGAGGGGGATGACATGCGACAAGGACGTCGTGATCACATGGTATGTGGCTTAGCCAATTGAGCAAAAAGGACACCCAATTTATACAGTCTCTCAATACAAAAGCTGGTAAATATCACCCAGCCAATGTTCTGTCTTTACATTTGATTTTTCTTAATTTGCCTGCTAAAATATATGTCTATATATACTCTGCTCCTCTCAGTAAAATTTGTCACGCAACAAAAGAGGTGTCTACCATGTTGTGTTATAAGGTTTTTAAGTACCTCAATGGCCTTGCATCACATCGTTTAAAAAGAGCGTCGACACACATGTTTCATGTTTGGATTTGGTCACTATGACTGAAGCCTTTTTACATTACCTACAACAGGAGTTCCCAACACTCACTAAATTTCATGAAGTGTTTGACACATTTTAAATGTTTAATTTAGTGAAGATTTAGCTTTTCCATCGTTATTAACCATCAAAATTACAAAGCACCCAACATGAGGCCCCCCTTGTGTTTTCAATTAAACTCTACAGTTATCCAGACAAACTGAAAAACAATACCACATATGGTTGCATTTAAATAATGTGCTAGCCATTTGAGTTCTGTTTTTAGGAAGAATAATCTCTGTTTACACCCAGCTGAAAAACCATTCCTGTTTTTTTTTTTGTGGTAAAAAAAACTTTTTTTAGTTATATTATCCATATAAAATAATCAAAATAAATATATACTGTATCCAAAAGACAAATAAAATATTTCTTAGAAACAAAATCGTAAATGTACATGGGATAATGTTGTTTGAACTGTAAAGCTTCTAAATTATTGTTGCAAATTATAAAATACAGATATGTTGTTTCCACAGTCCTTTACTAACCTTAAAGATCCAGTGCAAGGATTAAAATTGTACAGTGTTGCGCTCTCCGGGTGTCTTCTAGTTACATCTGCTTTAATGCCTCTTGCTCTATGCTAGGACAACAGAGGATTTGCAGTTGCTTCACAAATATCCTACCAACCATGTCTAGCACCATCATGGAGGTCCTTTGGAGAAATGGGTGTGCGCAAATAATGGCAGAATATATAACAACCAGGCCTGAAAAAGGGTTACCTGAAAATGATTGTGGCGGCGTGGGTGTAGATACATTAAATTATATTAGAATTGGAAAGGAATAGTCTGATAAGGTACATTGTTCCCAAATGTAGGTTACTGTGACACAGGGTACTGTCTTGTCTTTAACCCTAGCCACTACACTATGGGTTGTAGCTTGAGAAGTCCCAGTCAAATACAGCACATAAACAAACCATGTCTTGAATGCTGTTGAGATGGCCAAGGTGTATGGTTAGAAATGCAATCAGCTGTTCACAGCCACTTTTTGTGCCATCCACTGCATATTAATATTTGTATCTTTGGGGAACAAATATTGAGTGTTGGAACTTTTGCACAGTGATTTTGGGTAGTTCGACAAGCAGCCAGCTGGCTATTGCAGGGCACCTCATTAAGTGTGGATACCATTGACCAATCAGAGCATTCATTAAAATCTGTCATTATTTGACATCCTTTTCTCCAGGAAGTAGATTGGATATCTAAAATTGTTTGATTCTGCTGACAAACCAGAGGCAGAGTTTCAGGGGTTTGTCCAATTTGGCAGTGTTGACAGTTACAATATTTTGGGCAAATCTACAGACATGTGCCCTTTGATAAAGATAAGCAATAGCCTTGATGAAGTAATGTGTTGGAAGTCATCTGACCAATGCATTTGATACTGTACCTGTACATTCATGTATGCAATGAAAATATAGCTGGAACTTGTTCTGCAAAATGAAATTCCATTCACTCTCCCTTGTGCTTTTCAAGAAACACTAATGTCCTTGTCTAGAACAGAGGTGGCAGAGTGGTGTTGTTGTCTCAAAATGAGAGTTTCCTAATTCCTTATCTATTTTCGCAGATATGTTCTGACCAAAGTGGAACGTGTACAGTTAGCGCTACAAAACATACAGGAAATTGTTATGGGAACATTTTTCTCAATCAGTAAATAGGCTTCAATAAGCTTCAGTAGGCTTTCAGAATTTAAAAATGTTATGTCTTTGACAAAAATCTTGAAGAGCTGAAGAAAATGTTTGTGATATGTTCTATTTTTGTGTTTTCGCCAAGCGGCGAGCGGCTTATGTTTTTCATACATGGTTTTGCTACCCATGCTTTGCAAAATTTATATTTTGGTGCATCACCTGCAACTCCTTGTGCCTGCTTGCTTGGTCCCTTACAGAAACAGGCTGCAAAAATGTTATATAAATTATTTAAATGTTTTATGAATCAGTTTCCATTACTGTCGCATCCCGTCAAGAAAGACTTGAGTTTGCATGCTCTCCCCGTTTTGCCATGGGTTTCCTCCGGGTCCTCCAGTTTTCTCCCGCACTATAAAGACATGCAAGTCAGGTGGATTTGAGACTCTAAATTGCTCATGAATGTGAACGTGAGTGATTATCTGTGCATCAGTTGTAGCCCTATGGTGAAATGGCAACCTGTCCAGGGTGTTTCCCTGCCTTATGCCCAGTGTATGCTGGGATAAGTTCCAACCCCTGTGATCCTGACTAGGAATAAGCGGGTCAAGAAAATGAATTAATTAATTTCCATTATTAGTTTGCATTTTGAAGTGGGGCTGGTGGGACAGAGGCCACATGAGACTCACTTGCACTGGAACCAATGAAGCCTGTTAGAAGGAAACAGTTAGAAGTGCAAGGACTCCAATATCTTATCGTATTATAAATTACTATGACACTCGTCAATGACAATGAAGAAACTGAGTGTGAAGCTGAGATAGTTAAAGTAACAATCAACATTTTCATATTTCCATTTTGTTACCCTCTATCATCGATACTATACAATAGATATTCAGCCCATGACATCTTTTACATTCTGTTCTAAACACCTGGTAGGACTTTCCCGGGAAAAATCCTCTGCCACACAGGAAGTGATAACAAATAACTGTGCTGTGATTGGCTGAAGCAGAAAACATGGCAGCACTCTTCTAGCACAGTTTACAGCAAAGAAAAAAGAGCCTGCTTCTACCCCTCTCTTATTCGTTGTCTTCCTTTTAATCTGCGTTGACGTTGTTGCGCAGGGTACAAGCCAATCATAACACAGTTTTGGACAAGGGCGGAGACTTTACAGTAATATGAAATTCATGGACACAGTGACCCAGCGACGAGCCCGCCGCCGACTGTCAAAACAAAATGAAACCCGAGCACAGAAAAAGGCTTGGAGAGCTCACAGAGTAAACGTGTGCGAGGGATGAACTGTGTGTTGCGCATGAGTATGGATTTCTGCATTCGAGCTGCAATATTGCTCACAAAGACGAAGTTCCCTCGTACGAGAACTGCCACTGCGCTCGCTGGAAGAACCTGTGCTGCGGTGCCGTTTCCTCGCGTGGGCAGTCCTCTTGCTCGAGCGTAACTTCTCACTTATGCTCGCAAGTTTTGTCATGGAAATGCTACCATACGAACAGCCCAAGCTTGTTTGTTTTGGGGGGTGGTAGCAGCTGTCAGTCCAATTACGTCAAAGTACTGGCGACACTTGTGAAGTGATCGCTGGGAAATGTAGTGTGAAACACCAAAGCAATGACCGCTTATTACCAAAGGTGTCGCCAAATTCAAGAAAAAGACAGAATCTCGCAGATTGTCAACGGATGTCTTGATAATATATATATATATATATATACATGCTGTCAAATGTGCAGTATTTGGTTTGAAGGGAAATAATTCCATGAATTCAACAGTAGGACTCTTTTTTTCTCACCAGTAGGACTCCGCCATGACACTCACACCCTAGATGACGTCACTGGAGTGGTGGGCTTTCCTTGGTAGAACCACTGCAGTAGGGTGTCGACTGTAAATTAACCACGCCCCCTTGCATGGCGGGAGCCTAACTGGACCACGAAAGTAAAGTGAGATTATGGCCTTTTGATTTAGAGAAAACTAAACCATTTTTAACTTTAATTGAAAACCAAACCTATATATATATTGATACAGTCCCACTCCACATATTTTGTCTCTTACCTTTCATGCTGCTGTTGAAATCAATCCCGAGTGATAGAGTTGTCGGTTATTTGTTGTGCGGCTTACAAGCTAACCTTCTGTGTGTTTTCTCAGCACTTGAGCTGTTAGTGATCATTTGGGTATTGTCCTCTTTAAGTAGCCCCTTCATGTTTTCATTTTTGTGTTCCTTGAGTGAATCTGACTGAGCAGACGCTGTCATGCAGCATCTGCTTGTTATCTCAGCTGGCCAGTGGAGTGGCCACGGTCACTGTCATGTCCTCAGCCTGTGGTCTTTGTCTCTTTAGACAGGAAGATAAATGCGACTGCTATGGGCAGCATCGTTATTAATGAAAAGTGACATCATCGCGTGGTCTGCTTTACAGCAATCAGACCTCTCTCTCTGCAGCGCTCAATGCAGTCCAGATGTCCATTTGATTAAAGGCTTAAACAAGATCGGAGAGGGTGAGAAGGGGGGAGCTATAGCACAGGTCAACCCCTGGATTCTAAAACAAAGAGTTTTATAAATTTCTCTTAAAATAAAAACACATGGCTGGAAATTCCCCCTTGCAACCCCTCCCCTCCCCGTTCCGTCTTTGCCGG
>OMOT01005295.1:53984-77312 GCA_900312575.1 Acanthochaenus luetkenii
CCCCGAGTCCCACCCAGACGCTGCGTGCGCCGTCATCCTGCTGAAATGTAAACCCCAGATTCAGCTGTGTTTGTTATGGTTTGCGCCGGCCCTCGGTGAACACACAACGCTGTCACAACGTAGCTATAACAGCGGGGCGATATTTCAACAACAATCTATTTGGTCAGCTGCAATTACATCACTAGGTGGTCAAACGCGTAAATTTGCAGGAATGATAATTAGGATTATTTCGCGGGCCAATCTCAGCGCGGGAACTACGCGCAGTTCATATTTCCTAACACACCTGGACATTCAACACAGAAGTTTAAGTCAAGTGCTTTTAAGTATGTTGTCACAGTCTCTGAACTTTGACCCCATTGGACTGTGTTCACAGAAGCACCATCATTAGGGGGGGGGGGGGCTCAACTCAACAGCAGGGCCCACTATAAACCATTGTCTCTTTTAATCATACGACTATAAACAATAGTTTAGATTGAATAGTAGCGTTGCCCTTCGGATCACTGGCCTGCCGCGCTAATGGCTATTTACTTTCCAGAGAAAATGAGTAACCAAGGCAGTCTATTTCTATCCCGAAATGACCCCAGTCTCAACCCCTCGAGGTGAGAGGGGGACACATCCTTGACTTTAATCAAACCGCTTGCCCTGCAGACTGCACGCTAGTGCAACAACCTTTGGGTCATTCGTATTATTCTCGGTCCTCTTGTCAGTTCATGTGACTCAAAGTCACCATAACATAGAGAGAGGACCTAATATGAAAATGTTAAATCCATAGCCTTGTTGTCTGTGACTAGGCGAGTAGCCGGGCTGGGGGTCTATGCAGCGTGGCATCACTCAGGTCGGTAATTTATTGTGGGAGCTAAGTGTTTCCATTTGCAGTGAGAGCCACTAAAAACAGTCTCGCTGAAAGTTTCTGGGGGGCCCACTCGTAAAAGTACTGATGCGGTGTGAGCTGGCTCCTGGCCTGACAACCTGTTTGGGGAGCTGTATGGATGGGATTTTAATGAATACATAATCCAGTCATCACAAAAAGGACTCCTCACACTTGCCAAATGTAACCTTTTGACCATTGTGTTTTTATTCACCCGATGCAGAGGAGTGTGATGCATATTTAGTAGAGGTTCCTGAAAGAAAATAAGACCCGCAAAGAAATTTATTTTGGTGGTTTCCACTGCTATGCTTTCTGTAAATTTCCATATGCAAAGATTAAAATGTGGGGCGGGCCTTTCACTCTAACTCATGACAAAGACAACATATATAACCTTGAATGCAGGGAAAGTTATTTATTGATGGTTAGCTCTGCAAATATAGGCCAAGAAATGTATAAATATACAATTGTATATTTATAAAGTATATACAAGTGTCTATTACCCAATGCACAGTACAATATCCCAGTTGATCCTGCACAATAGCCGCATGTCAAAAACGTAACTTATCTTCACACGTAGAATAGTCATTACATTTTTAAAAGCCATTTTTATTTGTTAATCAATTAAATCTCACTATCAGCAACTCACTGCTGCCCTCTACTGAATCTAATGACCACAGGGATCCCATAAGAGATATTCCCATGAGGAAAACAAACATTACAAACACCGATGTGGTATGTTGTAAGGTGTTTACATTTAAACACTGAATCATAATTAGCAGTCTCAGATCTGTTTCACTTTTCTGCTGAGCCTGTCTTTAATGTAGACCTACATACAATACAAGTACGAACATTCAACAAGGCAGCAAGTAATGCAGTATGCTTATGCTAGAGAGAGTTCAGGTAGGCTCTAATGTGGAACTTCACCTGGAGTTGAGACAGACACCTCTGTATTAAACCACGGCCTGAGTTTGGTTTGGCAGCCTAGATGTTTACTCTGTCGGACAGAAATGAGAAAAGTTTGTGAAACAAAAGCCAGAAAACCAAAGTGCACCTCAAAGACCAAAGAAAACATAACAATGATGATATCATCATGCTGCTCAGCATCTGGGAAAGTACCATATCATCAGCCATACAGAGGGAATTTTTGGTTTTGGAACCCAAAAAAACAAAGCACATATCCAAACGACGTATGTGCAAAGAATGGATAATCACTATGAAATAAAAAGAGTCAAATGTCACAAGTCCACACGTACTGTAAATGTAGAGTAATGATTGTTCGCTAAAAGAGAGAATCTTCTCATTAAGCGGAAGGGGGAAATGTTACTGATACTAATATTCAGATCACAATCTTCCTGATAGCCAAAGACTAGTGTTGAAGTGGTGTGTCATATCGCTTCCTTTTGGAGACTGTCCTGGTTGGACTCAAGCACCTTCCTTCCAAGAACGCTTTCTCCCAGTTCTAACATTAACCAACAGGCCATATTTCCTGAAACCAGAAACTCCCTCAGCAAAAGGAAACCCAGCAACACCTGCACCAGTAAGAGGCCAGCCAGGACGCGAGTCGAAAACCAGGCCATTACACTCAGACATGGTCTAATAGCGCACTGGAAGTGAAAAATATGTATTTCTCTGATTTCCAGTTAATACGTTTCACGTCTAGCACAGAACTGCCCATGAATTTAGATGAGCAAGTACGTGCTGACAAATACAAATACATACTGCATGCTGTCAAAAGGTGAGATCATCAAAGATAATCAACTGCAATATATAAGTAATTCTGAGGCAAGAGGAGGGAAGGGATTTCATTTGGCATGGATGTCACAATTAAAATTCAGAGCTATTTTCCCGACAATGACAAATCTAACTTGGTTTGTATTACAATCACATAGCTCCTTGTTTTGGAGCAGAGTGCAACCCACATGTGCCCACAAACTTGAGCTGCTTTTTCCCAGCAAAAGTTGATTGATTGGCCATCAATTGAGACACGCTCCTCGAATGAGAGCGCTCGCCACAGGCCTATCAAGTAAACAGACTTGGAAGTCAAGGCCAGCAAAATCCCTTGTGTCTCCATACCATCCGTCAGGAAGGCAAAGCCGGATCTCGTGTATCTGTGGTCAGACGAGACCGCCACCACTTCCTCGTATTGCAAGGCTGCTTCGAAAACCACGCCAGTATGCGCTCTAATTTCCCTAACCTAACCTTTTTTAGGGGTTGGAATTCACATAACCATGTGGTATGCTTCTGGAGTTTGGGACTTCCAAAAAACTGAAGACTGTTTATCACTCGAATCAACAAAAATAAACAGTCCACAGCGGAAACATATTCAACCGTGGTGGAAGGGCTTTTCACAATGTCATATCTAGCCATCCCTTTTGTGTTATCTTGTGCTTATATGGTTCGGGCCTCTCACATCTTTCATGGTGGGCTGTGTTTACTAGAAGTGATAAGTCCACGCTAACTGGGACCAGACTGTTGAGCGAGGCTGTCGGTCTTCTTTCAAACCCCCTTCATGTGAGGCTACTTCCTGATTCATAATTTGAGTGTGGCCAACCACTTGCCAAATCAAATGAACCTGGTCCACTTTCACACGAGGTAGTCCCCCCTCGTGTGAAAGTGGACGGACAGGCGCTGGTCAGCAGATGCCAAAATCCCGCTGCCAACAGGATGTTATAATAGCAGGCTAGTTTACGAAGCAAGCCACTTCCAGTTCAAACAGTAAATAACTTCCGTTTGGGGTTTGCATGTGTTTTGATGTTCTCTATGGCAATTTGTCACATGGGAGCCCTGTTGTGTTGCCTATTGCCTCTCCATGAATATGTTGAGGCAATACCACAATTACCTTCCAATGAACTCAAGTACAGGTAAAGTAAAGTGGTGTACCATTCATTCATTTATTTATTAATGACGCATTTAAAAATGTTAGCCAACGTTTAGGGAATTCGCACTGCGATTGAACATAGAAGCGAACGGGACAAAACACAGCGGTAAAATATTCTGATTAAAAACACAAAAAGGAGATTCATTTGTGCTGGTGAGATAAAATGTCTCGAACATTCAAAATGACAAGCGAAGACACAAATGGACCGGATCTAAATGACAACAGGACACATGGTAGAACACAACAGAATAACAATCAAATCAAATCCGATTTATTGTCACGTCACAATTACACAGGTATAAATATGAGTGAAATTCTTGAGTGCAAGACTCCGCAACAATGCAGTGTTAACAATATACACACACACACACAATACGATGCCAAGGGAACTAAAACACAGTTAAAATATCGAGATCCTCTCAGGGACGTGCCACGGAGGGCCGAGAGGCTAGTCATGTCTAGTGTTGTGAGTTTGAACATTTTGAAGGACGAAGGAAGGGATCCCTGTTGTTTTATACATTTGTAAATAAAATACAGGTTTGATGTATATTTATATTGTCGACATTAAGCTGACAAAAGGGCGGTGCTGAATAATCGGTCCTGCTACTTGAAGTGGCTCATCTAACAAACCTCGTCTCTTTTTTCTAAAATAGGGATATTGAGGAGATTGGTAGCACACAAGGAAGCCAAAGCAATACATGAGGTTAAGTGTAAATGAAACTACTGTATAATAGTGTTAAAAGTTCTGAATAACCAATTTGCAGTATTATATTCAGGGATAATTTGTTTAGCTGCAAACATTTGCCAAGTTTTTATGGGTCAAGATAATGTTGGCATTATCAGCAAATAGAACAAGAGGCAATGATGAGGATGCAGCACCCAGGTCATTAATGTAAAACATGTTACAGATAGTTCCAAGTTTAACGAACTGCTCATTATAAGTTCACAATCATAACGGACCACAGTAGAATTCTAGAATTACAATATATCTGCAAGTCCTTTACAGATTATACAGATTTATAACAACACCAACCATGTTGGCGGTATCAATCTCTAGCAACACATATACATTTGGACCATGTACTATATAGTGTTTTACGTTTAAATAATTAAGGACAGAGAAAACAGGCGTATTCTGTTCTGTGTTTTTGAAGAGTCCCAGGACTTAGTTGTACATTTACAATCTCCCCCTATACACTGGTAGTAGTGGTACATTTTCCACTTGATGCGATACACAGCAGCAATATTGAGACATGCAACACTTTAAGCTGTAGGGGAACCGTGTCCAGGGACGATCAGACACCTGGGACCTGAGAAAGAGAAGTATCATGGAGAGAAAAGAGTCAAAAACTAAATGAAATAATTACAGTTCAGCATCAGAAACTGGGATATTAATGGAATTGGCAAACGTCATCTATCAGTCTGTTACTTGCAAATTCATTTTTAAGAGAACCTGTCTACCAAGCTTACATCTGTTTTCCACTGGCGTAAGTGTAATCTAGTGGATTGACCTGATAAGAGTAAAACCTGAAAATGATGCGACAGGATAACATTCATCACCTTATGAACAGGATCAGGTTGATCCTTCACCCTAACAAATTATGTGTCATTTTCGTCACCTTTGTGTGTCTAGTGTGTAGCGATACTCGTTTGAGTTACTTTTCAACACGGCATATGTTAATAACGACACACGGTATGATGTTTTTAACCTATTTTACCCGAGTCAAAATCTGCAAGACCCTCGTTTTTATTCTTATTGTGGTGATAAGCGGTCATTGCTGAGGTGCACTGCAACTTCCCATAGATCACTTAGCAGTTTGAGTTTCTGTAGGTATCAGCCTTTTCTTTGTCTATTCAGCCATGGTGGCTATCGCAGCTCATGCTAACTACCCAGTTCTTGTTATTTATTCGAAACAAACCACTGTTGCTGCTGCCGGAAACGTAAAACACATCACGTCCAATGCGCTAGAGGATTTCCCCCAGAAAATACCTACCCTACATCGGGTGTTTAGAATAGCAAATGTAACAAACCTCAAAGCTTTCATGGACTGGATATAGATTGAGTCACTACTGCGTTATACAATTCGGCGACAGAGTAGACAAACAGACATTTATTTATATGAAAATGTTGCGGATTATTACTTTGACGTTCGGAAAGTCTACCAATGCCATAAGGAGAAGGAAGAAACCTACAGTGCATTTCCCAACAGTCACATGGTGGCCGCACGTGTCTGTCGGATTGTCTGAGCTAGAGCAGTCTTCTCATGCGGCAGGTGTGCTTGTCTATGTGCATGGTGGCGCGGTCCGTGGAGCTGGTCAGGACGTCCAGAGCCTCGTCCTGGCGTTCCAGCTCCGTCTCCGCCTCCAGAGCCAGGTTCTTCAGCTGCATCAGCATCTGGGCCCAGACGCACACACAAGCAAACAAGCGCACACATGTATACACACACAGACACACGCACACACACACACACACAAGAGCATGACAAAGTATACATCATTAGTTTGAGCACTTACACACCAGCCTCCTTGGGACAACCAAGTTGCAGGCCACGAAAGAAAAGAAGAGGAGATTCAACGTGGAAATCTGGGGGAGAATGGGGGAGCTGCTGGGAGTGTGGAACTTGTGCTTGTAGACCATATGTGGAGAGGTGTAAAGATGGGGTCAGTGAGTTAGAAAGGGAGTGAGCCAGTGGAACAGAGAGAGAGAGAGGAGCAGGAAAGGATGTGAGAATTCATTTTATTCTGAGTTCCGTCTCCCTGCCTTGGCTGCACAGACGACGAGCAGCTGCTAAATGTCTGCAGACGAGACGGCAACGTTGCAATTCAACACCGACCGTGATGCGATAACGGCCGCTCACGTGGCAGGTAGTTATGATAACAGACACGTGATACTTGAGAGAACATGGTTGAGGCGAGAGAGGTCTCGGCTCGTCTCCTGGGGTCGTTGATATCAGACGGACAAGAGCGTTTGTTTTCTACATTCACCGGGTAACACTGCAACTACATCTGCATGGTCCAACAACCGTGTATGTTATGGTTGATGGAACAACTTAAATGCACCATGATGTGCCAAGCAAAACCTAATAAACACTCACTCCAAACCCCACCACTGTGGTTTCTGAACTAATATTATCCTAAATGTTATCCTACACATGCTCTCACACACACACACACACACGTTGACATTATGTCAGTTTTCACTGGCCAGTAAACGCGGACGTTGCAACTGAGCACAGGAACTGCTCCAGACAGCAGTTGGAAAACAGATAGTATGTCAATACACACCGAAGGACGACTGCATTCAATCTCTCAGGTTTGTGACTTCACAATTTAAACTAGGATACTATGACTGAATCACGAGTTCTGGTGTGTCATAGGATAAACACTGAAAATGAGTATTTTTAGCTGCTGCTTACACAACGGCTAGAGGACTTAAGTCATGTAGAAACCCCCAAAATTAAATATTTAGGCTAGATCTAAAACAAAAATATATGAGCTCAAAATGCTTGTGTCATGCGCACGAGTGGGGTCATTTCTAAGAACTTTTAAGGACTGTGAATTAATACACAAATTAGATTAAAAAAGGCTTTATCATACTTGCAATTTCTATAGGAAATTGTTAACGACTAGGAATTTTCTACTTCAAACAATAATCCTCATTTGAATATGCTTGGACAAAGGGGAATATTTGCTAAAGCACTTAGGGCCGGACGCTAAACTGTGAGAGTCTCTCTACAAGTTGCCCCACTGTCGATTCTAATCTTGACATGAATTACATTAAGAGTAGGGTGTGTACAAAAGTGTAGCATTAAGTCAAAACTGGTAGACTTTTAAGTTTGAACTATTATAACTTATCAGCAATAGACAATACGCCATTGATATAGAAACAATAGACAAGCAAAACTGTATGACTGACCCAGCACTGTCACTGCTATGATGAATTTGTGTGAGAAATGATTATATAGACAAAAACGATAGTGACCTACACCAAGAAAAAAAACATGTTGACATTGTTATAATGTACAATAATTAACTAAATATCAGTTATAAAGTGCTAACATTGCCTCATTCAAGATAGGTTTTATGGGTCGGCTATGATATAGTCTTGTCCCCAGTTAGTCCTAGTAAGGAGCTACTGGCATTAGCTACTGTTGTCTAGATTCATGCTAAATATGTGATGTTTACCTAAGCATGGTCTAACGAAGAAAGCGGTGCACTGAAAAGGTTTTGCACAAAGTACCTTGCCCTAAGCAACCTGTAATAGTGTGCTAAACAAAAACAAAGATTGTCCGGATTCGCGTCACTGTATAAGTCTTGCCACCATAGACCATGCCTCTAACCCTGCTCAATGTTACAACGTTCTGAATGGAAAGACTTTGTACAGTCTGACCAAATAACTGACCATGTCTCTTTCCCTCTCTTAAACCCAATACAGACTTTGGTCTGTGGTCTCACCAACTAACATTTAAAACATACAGGATGAAAAATAAAAATCATTATGCTGAATTGTGGTTTGGACTGGAAATAACATTCATGCCCTCTATAACATTCACCCTTTTTTTCCCTCACTTTCACATGGAATAGAGCTTATTTTCTCAACCTTATTGTAATGACATCAGTTCTACACTTCATAAAACAACTAATCGTCAGAATATGTTATTGAAAGTACAAGACGACTCACAGTAACGGCTGCCACGAGGGAAGTGTCAAGGCAATTTGTTGCCCCGTAGACATAATATTTGCACTACCTGCCTTGTACATACAAATATGAACAAATCTAAATGTAACAACAGTGCAAGTCATACATCTACACAAGCAGTGGGAGCCAAAGCTATGGACCTCACCTGTTTGAGTTCCTGGGCCTCAGCCTGACTGACAGATGGCTGGAGGACATGCACCTGCAACTGGGACAGCTCCCCTGCCGGCACCTCCACTGGGAGTTCTGTATCTTGGCACCTCTGCAGCAAACCTGACTCCACGAGTGGAGATGGGAAGAAAGAAAGTGCAGAGTGCATATGCTGTTTGTGAGGAGGCCAGACAGTAACCTCAGTACAGCAATTGGGGCATGTAGGATGAATTGACTCTCGTAGAAATACATTTCATTCAAGGAAACAGACCTGTAACCTTGTACAAAATTACTGTGCTTGAAATGTGTGGAAACACAGACCTTTACTGCCACATGGTGGTCGAATTTATAATATGGTGCAGTGCATTAATTACGCAACAAGGAAACAATCATCACAGTGCCTTCATCGTAATATCTATGTTCCTTACCTTCATTCCAAACGGATCCCTCTGTGTCACGTGGAGATGCGAGCGGCGTTGTCTTGAAGGCAGTGTATTCTCTGGTGTACTCCACCTTCTTTTTGTACTGCATCTCCATCACTGACATTGCCTCTGGCATCTTGGCAGACAGGAGCCGGTAGCATATATCTGGCTTCCCGATGAACCGCTGTCTAACACTGATCTCGTACGGGTTGTGCACCCTGATGTCGTCGACCTCATTTCGTTCAAAGCGGTGAAGGAGCTGGTAGTTTGTGTCTCGCACTTCCAGCGAGGACACCAGCACCAACAAGCATCCGGGCTTCAAGTCTGAGTCCCCGCCTTTGGACACCACGGCAGGGACGCTGGCGATCACCTTACTCCTACCTGATCCCCTCCCGGCGGTGGCGGCGGCGGCAGCTGTTGCGGCATCCTCAGCCTTGGCCTCCTGCTGAGTCCTCCAGGGGAGTTTGCCAAACGGCCACCAGTGAGGAGACTCCAGTTCTGACAGAAGTCTGCAGACAGAGGAGATAAGGATCAGAAGAATCCATACCACTATTAGATTAGGCCTATTTTGTATTGCAGCTACTAGGTTGCAGCAGCTAACGAAACATTTAGGCAAAACTGTACAGCAACATAAACCCAAAACACAAATGAACAACAAATATTCCAAATAAAACATTGTGCACAATGACATCCAGTCAGGAAATATCTAGGCAATTACTTGTCGGCCACGCCCAGATCGGAGTCAATCTTTTCCAGGCCCTGCATCATGTTGTCAAACTGCTCTCCTTGGTGGCTGAGGACTCTGCCCGTGTCCTCCAGTGTCCTCTGGGACCCTGCCACCAGGCCGATCAGCTCTCTGCCTCTGGAGGGCTGACGCTCGGCCCCCTGGGCCTCTGTGGTGGGAGACAGAAGGCGCTCTCTCCAGAAATGCTCCAAGACATTGTAAACCACCACCCTGTTGGGCTTAAGTGAACCAAACCAGTGCTTCACGTTGCCCTGTTCAAGCACTGTGAGGGTGCTGAAGATGAAGCTGGACGACTCCATCTTGATCTCCATGATCCGGGAGAGGCGGAAGCTGGCCAGGCTCTCCTTGCTCGGGTCAGAGGTGAAGCGCACCGTGGTTCTGGTGAGGGACAGGGTGCCGCTCTCCCATCGTTTATCACTGTTGATGTAGTAGGAGCCAGGCCAGCTGTGAATGGGAACGTCCCGGCTCATTTTGGGAAGGAGTTGGAGATGCTCTCACCTAGGAGAGGGACAGATCAGTTCCAAGATGAAACATGAACCATCCCCAAGCACATTACACATCAACATTACAGCATCGCGGTGTTGTATTGACTCCTCTCTGTCTAGCTAGCGGACATCATTTGTTATTTGTTTACAGTGTGACGGGTCCAGGCAGCAGATGAGCTCAGCCGAGGCGTCACGCTGTCAGGTTCAGTTGTGAAGACGCGAGTTTGTTATCCGACTGACCGCGGTTACACGAGTGCGTCATTATAGTGCCACGAACCCTCTTGACGTGTATCACCTCCTCCTAGTAAAACATATCCGCGCCTCGCAACGTTACGAGGCTGCATTTTCTTCTTCGGCTGAGCGCGACGCTACACGCTCAAAAGCGGTATTGTTTATCACGGAAGTGACGTAACGCACGCGTACAGTTGTTTTTACTGTCCGACTAGAACATTATGTTACCAAATTGTAATATCTCGATGAGGTTTTGTAAAGATAAACGAATTTGGATTTGGAGAATTTGCCGTTTTAGTATTCATGAAATAACCGTGTTGTTTATAGGCAGGGGTAATGTGCGCAGAATAGAGAAACAGTAACGTTATAAAATGTGTTCTTGTACGTTCTGGTGTTTTTCCCCTGCACCCTTCTCGATGGTGTGGTTTGGGCGACCTGTTGTCAGAATAGAAATATAGCATTTTTAGCCCAAAACGTTAGTCTTTGAGCTTGAATAAGCGTTCAATTGGACAACAGAGGTGTAAAGAGATGCATCATGTAACCTCCAGTCAATTGGCCTGCTAGCTTATTTGTAACAGTTATTGCTACCCAGACAGTGACAGCTCAGCTAGCTAGCTAACTAGCTAGCCAAGGTTTTGTTTACCATCATCATGGACAGGGAATCATATCATAATTGCTGCAGCCTTGTCAAAATACCCAGACAATCGTATGAGCAGTTTTGGTCCTCACATTTTGTGGATTACATTGACATGGAACTGAGCTATTCTAAATTCTTCAAAAAGTACTTGCTTCCCAACCATCCATGTATGTTTTCAAGAAGGTTTACTGAGGACTGGAAGTGTAGAAAACAATGGGTGACTGAAGAGGGGAAACCTAATTTCCAGAAACTGCTACAAGAGTTTGGTAAGTAAAGCTTAGTACTAATGTGTTAACTACCACACTTAATTGCCAATGTATGAAACTGCTACACCAACGACTGTTGTCATATAACAGTTACATTTATTTTGGTCATTACAGATGATGCTCCAGTTCCTGTTGCAAACTGTAATGCAAAGGAATGCAATGCAAACCCCAAACAAATGATGCCTTTTAAAGAATTCATACACTACTGGAAGGAATACATCCAGAATGGCCACTCGTCACCTAAAGGATGTCTCTATCTTAAAGACTGGCACATGTCAAGGTCTCACATAGAATTTTTTTGTATTGTGGATAGGCATATGCCTGTAATGTACAGTGTTATGTAACTATCCATGATGAATATTGGCTTGTTTTTTTTCACTGCAGGGACTTTCCAGAACACAATGTTTATACCACACCAGTGTTCTTTTCCTCTGATTGGCTTAATGAATACTGGGACACACTTGAAGTGGACGACTATCGGTTTGTTTACATGGGACCCAAAGGCTCATGGTATGAAAAAGGCAGCGTTAATACAGCCCACAGTAGAGATGTGCACCAGCTCTTATGTTTATTTTTTTTATACAACATGCACTTTCTTGTTACTAGGACCCCGTTCCATGCTGATGTGTTCCGCTCCTACAGTTGGTCTGCAAACATCTGTGGCAGGAAGAAATGGCTCCTGTATCCCCCAGGCCAGGAGGACTTTTTACGAGATACTCATAGCAACCTCCCTTATGATGTAACTTCATCTGAGCTTCAAGACAGAGGCCTTTTCCCACACTCTGATGAAGCCTGTCAGCCTCTTGAAATTATTCAAGAGGCAGGTGAAATCATTTTCGTGCCCAGTGGTTGGCACCATCAAGTGTATAATTTGGTAAGAACTGTAAAGGTCATGTTATCAACTTTCAATAGATGAGCTAGAGCTAAACAAATATAATGAACAGGTAAAGGGGTAATAATGTTTGATCTATTTGTAATTGCTCAATAGGTTGTAAGTAACCAAATTACATCAAATGCTTATTCACCCTAAAACAGAATGCACATATCATATCCTTGTGATCTTGGAGAGAATACTATAGACTTAAATAAAATCATCAACCAAATGACATATGTCGTGGTATGTTATATGTGAATTATGGATGTAAAACTGTTTTATTAGTTATATCATGATCCTGTCTTGTTTTGCAGGAGGACACCATCTCCATTAATCATAACTGGCTGAATGGCTGCAACATTGATATCATGTGGCAGTTCCTTCAAAATGAGCTGTCGTCCGTTCAAAGAGAGATAGAGGAGTGGAGAAACACCATGGACTCATGGCATCAGCACTGCCAGGTACTGTAGGAAAAAGATTGTTCGGTCTACATGCCATCTAGATATGCTGTTGTCTTGAGTGCATATAGTATTATGTTCATGTATCATTGCTTTGTTTGTTCTTTCCCAGATCATCATGAAGTCTTGCTCTGGTATTGACTACGGGGAATTTGCCTCCTTCCTGAAAATAATTGCTGACAACCGCATATCTTTCCTGAGCTCTTGCTCCTCAGGGGACCCAAGGCTCTCAGAGACCCTCACCACTCTTGGATCTCACCATGCTGCCTTTGACCTACAAAGAGTGGCTCATATTCTTGAATGCCTACTCTGCAATGAGGATTTTAAGCGGCTCGATCATTCAACACTGAGTTTACAACCTGAAAGCATGTTGCAGCAAATTCGAGAGACCATACACTCCACAAGAGGGCAGCATCTCCTTTACCAGGAATAGAATATGTTCAGTGGTCTACCCAGGATGTAAACATAACCTGGCAAGGGCTTGAATAAAAAGTGTGCCAATTTGTGTGGTATGAATTAGATGTTGATAAAGGTAATGCTACACATCTGGTCTGAGATGTATTGAAATCTGAAATGTGGCTGTGAATGTGTCAAATTTGAATTTGCACATAAAACAAAACTCAACTTGATTGCGTTTTTGGATTGAGTTTATGCGTATTTATTTAACAACAGAGCTATACTGTATATGTATATCATGTTGAGTAGTTATGTAGATAAATCTGTTAAATAGCATAATTTGGAAATAATCACTGTAAAAGACAATGTTATCGCAAACAAAGCAAAAATGGGAAAACATTCTCATGTCGATTAGTGCCACACAGCAGGAAGGGCGATGACAGTGTAACATACTTCAGAGTCAGAAAGTCTGTCTTTTTTTATGCATGTCACATGTTTGGGAAATAAAAACAGCACCCTCTTCACTTAGCTTTTAAGTCTTTAGGCCACCAGTCTGGCACAGAGGCCTCAAGAGTTACCGTGGTGTCGTCAGAAGACTTGAGCACCAGCACCTCTTTGGCGTGAGCCATGCGGATTAGGCTCAGACCAAGCTCTCCAACTCCTGCCCTATGTTTCCCAGCTGGCTTGCCCGACTGCGTGTGTAGCGTAGCTCCTTCCTCGAGGTCTTCGACTGGAGCCGACGAGCGTACCGGCATCAGGCGTTTCCGAACCACCCCGGTGTGATGAGTCCTGGCTGTGAGCTCCTGGCCGATGTAACAGCCTTTACTAAAGCTGATGCCCCGCATGTAGACTAGATTGGACTCTAGCGGGAGGGCCACGCCAGGAGGAAGGTCCTTCACGCCCTCAGGAAGCCCTAGACAGCAATGACCAAAAACAAAATCACAAAACGTCAGCAGCACGTACATACAAAACCACATCACACCTCTTATAATACCGATGCAATCCAACGTACGAATTGGTCTTACCTATTGCGTAGCGATATCTATGATACTCCTCTGTGTCACCTTGCTGACACGACGCAATGATATCCAAGGGGTCAACTTGATTGTCCAACACCAATCTCCAGCCCATGGCTTCAGTTCGGGGATCAGCCTCCCATACCAGAGCTTTTTCTGGGGAGGAGATCCCAGGTTTACCCACCTCTTGACCTGGGGTTTTATGCCGGGGGAGCACCGCCCATACAGAGAGCTCTGGACAGGGGCTTACGTTTACCTTCCGGCGGATCTTGTACACCTTCAAGTGTCTCAAGATTGAGTCCTTCACTGTGCTGTCACACTCGAGGAGAACACCGCACCCTGCCTCTGCTTCTTTCAGACTGAAAGGAAATACAGCAAGTGAGAGCCTTGAAGGCAAAAAAAGAAATCCACCCTCAGATAGTATACTCTTACAATGTTAGATATCATCCATTAATGATGTTCAGTGCGTTCCAGAAGTTGTTTTTATGTTGCAATTAACTTTTTGGGTGTATCCGCTTTCCCTAAACATGCCTCGTCTACTTCGGTTAATGATTTCCTACATTTCCCAGAATTACTTTCGACAACCCCCAGAGAATGGGCATGAACCTGTTGCTTTCAATCAAAGGTGGGCGTACGGTCATATGTAGCTCGGAAACCCTTGGCCAAGTCCGACAGACACGCTCGACAGACACGCTTGATATGAAATGTCATGTTTAGCTTCTCGAATACGTACGATTTAATGTCACTTTCATCAGAAACCTTTTCTAATAAAGTTCTACCGCCAGTGGAGAAATTGGTACCTCCATCTTCTACAGTGGGTTTCTCTCTGTATGACCTTGCTTCTTTGATACCGAGGGGCCGACACCAAAACATGACGTTCACCATTTTGAACCAGTGGTGCCAAAGGAGGGCCAAGATCATGCAGACTACACCAGGTAGTGACGTCCTTGGTTGGAACTAAAACCTACATACTTCCTTCCCTCCATGGCACATGGTTTCGCGACCCCTGTTCTAGACCTGTTGAACACATGTTCTGCACCGCACAGACTCTTTGACCCCTAGCTACATCTACAAAATAAACGGACAACATGTATCATCACAACGCTACAGCTTTAAACAATGTTTTCTGTGGTGGATTTTTACTTTCATTTGGCTCAGAGGGAAAACACTTCGACGAGGAAGTGTCCGTGTGTGCTTAGTATGTGAGCCGCACAACATGACAACTGCCTCACACAGATAAGTGGGCACACCCACGTTTACTGCACAGGAACTGTACCGACATGACTACTTGGGGGGGAAAACAACAACAGAACAACAACAACAACAACAGGTGTTAGAAAATAGTACACTGGCCCAGTACACGGTACCTGTACAACACGATGTCATACAGTGTCCTTCCCTGCACGTTTAGCATGTGCGAGTACATAGCCGAGTGTCCCGGCTCGTCGAACAGCCCCACGTCATTGGTTATAATCCCTTGAAGAAACGTGTGTGTGTCTTGTCCTTGGATTCGGAGCAACGTCCTGTGAGGCAGGCTGTAGCAGACACACTGTCCCGGGGCTCGTCTGTCCGTCTCCCGGCTGTGGACACCAGCTGAAGTCGAAACGCACGAATACCGACCGGCGTATTTGCTAGCCCGACGCGCGTAAACGCCAAGACTGCTACGGGAAGCAAGCGCTCCCTTGGCGAAACTGAAGACCCCCATTTCTGGTTCAACAGAGTGGACACTCCGCCCGATAACGACGCCGCCACATCAGATAGGACACGGCACTTCACTTCCTCGTCGGGCGCTCCATTTTGAAATCCCACAATGCATTGCGCGATAATATTTTAACACGTGGGTTTTGGTCAGTGACGCCTAAAGCCTTGGACCTGACCCTCTTCATTCCAAGAGCATATTGTTGTTGTTGTTTTTTATACCACACGTTATGCCTTATTGGGATCAATGTATTAGTGATAGAAACTGCTGGACGAATGTGTGGATGTTGAACATATATTCACTTGTCAGTTTCCTTTCAAATCATTCATCAATATAATCCTGCCATCCGCTACTTACAAAAGGCAAATAAATATATTAATGTGAACTGCACCTTTTGTGATGTCCACATAAAAACAGCATTGCATTTCTTGGAATTGTATATACTGTATATACTCACGGGAATTATATTTGTTGACACATTATTGACTATGGTTGCAGTAATTTTGTAGCCTACAATTATGGGGGTATTTATGTTATCTCTTGATGTCTGCATTTTATATTCATAAATGTATGTACAAATAAAAAAATTGTTTTGACAAAAGTATTCTCAATATTGCGTAAGGGTATTGAACAATAGGCTTATATGAACAATATCCTATTTGTTCCAATAACAAATGTGAAATTGATAAATATGTGTCTTTCCTTTAAGGTTCTAGCTATATTGTATGCATTCTAGTGGTGTTTTTGTATTTTTTTGAGAAAAACAAAACAAAACATACTGCACACTTCATTTCTGTGAAGTGATCAGACTTTAGTGAAGGTGTTTTTGGCACCTCAACCGAGTCTCGCTTGGCCAGGCCTTTCCCCACAGCACTGCATGTGCAAGATCTACTGTGGTATTTATATCAGCCTTCAAGCCTATAAACTCAAATTGTATCATAAATAAATTGAATTGGAAATGATCAATGCATTAAAAGCATTTCATTGCAGTTACTATAACACCCATGGCTTACATCTGTGTGTGACAGATGTAAGAAACATAAAAACAGAGAAAATACCATTAAGCGAGACGCCAGAGGTTTCAAACACGTTTATTTCTTCATGAATAAAACACCTGAACAATCTTTAAAAGTTTGAGGCACTTTGAAGTATGATAACAGTGAAGGCAGGATGTGTTACTATGAAACCACTTTTAGAAACATACTGATTCAATGACAGAAAACATAAAATGCTCATCTTCAAGACATAACATGCCTAAACATAAGACACATGTCGAGCTAATTGAATAACTAAGGATGGGTCTTCTACTGTAGCCTATGTGTATACTGTATGTGCCCATTTGTAAAGCATGCATTATCTGCTTCAGATTGCAGAAACTATCAGTATTTAGTTGACAAATATTCAAAATTTCAATACAATTCACTTACCTTTTCCCCTTCAAATGTGACACGGCAAGGCTTTGAAAAGTATGGAATAGATAAAGGCTTTGCACTTAGAGGCTTAAGATCATCATACAGAGCAGACTGTTACTGACACAACCCCATTGCACTATTTTCCTAAAAATATTTCCTATTTAATATGCCTCCAGCAACACTCATACATACATACTACATCCAAAATACTTCCTCAAATATTACACATGCATATTTCCCAAATATCTTATGAACTCTTCAGTGAATTGTATTTGTCCCCTGTACTCTGGTTGAACTGAGGACTGCCCATACGGCAACAATCATGATTCTTCAGGAATAAGTCATTCTGCAATTATGCAATGTTTTACACTGCATTTTTAAAATGTGATTTAGGCCACAATCACACACTTTCAAACTTACGTTTCTTCAAATTAATCCAGTTCAACATCAGTCCAGGGTAGATCAAATAAATAGCTCCAAGCATTCAAAGTCTGTTTATATTCTGACATTTTAGCTGGAGTTAGAGATGATTAACTAAGTAAAGCATATGTTAACCATATCCAAAATCTATGGTAAGCACAAAAGTCAGTAACAAAGAAGATTCATAGCACTGTATTTGGTAATTTCTTCTTATAGGTTTTATTTCCCCCCCAATACTACTATATATTGTTCTGATGTCACTTGTAGATCTGTGTGTCCTCCCTCAGCTATACCTCACAGTGTGATTGATACTGTTATTGTCCAATGTCACATCACACACAAATCCTCCAGTTGTGTCACAGTGTAGTCCTGGAGTCAGAAACGTTTCTACCATTGATTTACCATATGGCGTTCATTTCTAGATCCAGACAGAGGTCTTTCCATTTTTTACAATGGTCGCAGCTCTTTCTGTGGCTGATTTTGGCCTGGCTCCTTGTTTTTCCTGGACTGTGTTGATCCGGTTTTGCTCTGCCATAGTGCCTCCAGATGCAGGACTACTGGTTCTGGAGGTTTGCTGGTTGTTTTTGGTGCTATATGTTTGAAAGGCCATATCCAGTTGCTCCTGGGCAACCCGTAAGTGACGGTGTAAGCTGGTCAGGTCGGAGGGGATGTTCTCTTCTGGGCTGGTGCATTGCTGCTCCTGGGCCACGTTGGCCATGTTCTGCTCATGGGCGATGAGGCTGTTGGGGATTCTGTTGGGTTTGTCTGACTTCATGACAAGGTTGTACCCCGGTGGGGAGGCTGGAATGTTCCGAGAGAATGGGTAGCCGTAGGATGTCTGTGGGCCCCGGTTCCTCTTCTGGCGGAGGGTGTCCCGAAAAGTGCCAATTCCCAAGTGAAACATCTCACACACATTAAGGAGTAGACAGAGACAACTTACCACATACATGATGAGGAGGAAGATTGTTTTCTCTGTGGGCCTAGAGATGAAACAGTCCACTCTGTGCGGACAGGGGACCCTGTTGCATACATATGAAGGGCTGACATGAAAACCATAGAGGAGATACTGGCCGGCGAGGAAACTGATTTCAAAAACAGCTCGTGACATGAGTTGAAGAACGTAGATTCTCATCAGTCCCTGTTGCATAATTCTTCGGCGGCCATCGTGTTTAGTTGGTTCTCGGGCGGTGCTGGCTGCTGGTTCAGGTTTTGCCTCCTGCACCTCCAGCGTATCCTCATAGATCATGGGCTCAGCATCATCATCATCCTCATCCTCTTCTAAGACATCCTCCCGATGGCGTCTCTCTCTCCACCTGGCGTGAGGCGGCTTCCTACGAAGCCGGTGGTGCTTCCTCCGCTCCTCCTCTGAGGTACGGGCTATTTTGTGGATGGCATAACCCAGGTACATGACGGACGGGGTGGATATCATGATGATCTGGAAGACCCAGAAGCGGACGTGCGAGAGGGGAGCGAAGGCATCGTAGCATACGTTGTCACAGCCCGGCTGTTTGGTGTTGCAGGTGAACTTGGTCTGCTCGTCCGAGTAGATGGACTCACCTCCGACCGCTGTGAGCACAATGCGGAAGATGATGAGCACCGTCAGCCACACTTTCCCCACAAAGGTGGAGTGGTTGTGGATTTCTTCCAGGAGACGAGTGAGAAAGCTCCAGCTCATGTTGGTCTTACAAGCTTTTCAACTAGAATCTGTAAAGATTCAAACATAATTGATTAGGACCTGACAACGCCATGAGTTTGGGCTACTTGTGATATCATACCTGCAATCACAGTGAACTCCATATTACTGTGTTATTATTGTCCTATATTCTCTATGAACATACCCGTAAAATGAAACATTTGTATTGATTATTTTAAATGTTTGTGTTGTGTTTGTTTGTAATATATAATTATTAAAGTATAACCAAAACAAATCCACTCTGTTCACTAAGGGACTGGGCTGCACATTTTCAAAGAGAAACAACTAAATAAAAACGCTGAAGTGACAATTGTAAACCTTGGGGTTCCATTTTAAATTAATCAAATGATGGATATACAGGTAATCTTATAAAGAAATAGATGTTCCACTGCCTTAATTATATAGCTATAGTATTTGCGGTGCAAGAATGAGAGACAATAATAACTATTTTACTTTGTGAATGTCTCAAAAACAAACTGCACCCACATTATGAGCACAAGAATCTGCACAGTATGACCTGTTGACATAGTAGATCACATCCATTTTCAAATTGATTGCATAGCCCAAGACAAAAAAATGGTCAGCATCTAGCGTGATGTCATTCAATCCTCCTAACCCATCCCAACACACGCCATGTAGCATTTCCGATCTGTTTATATTTAATAAGTTACTCCATTTATGAGGGAGAGAATTCTGATTCCATTCAAACAGATTAAAATAATATTTGAAGTTGTGACCAGGTTGAAATGGCGGAAATGACAAAAGGAAGATTTAAAGAAAAAGTCTGACCAATATTTCACGCTTTGCTGCACCTCCTAGTTCAGAGTGTGCTGAGGGTGAACCAAAGTGCTGAACACTCTAAGAGGGTGACCTTAAAAATAGGAAATAATTCTGACAGATGAACATTTTCTTTCTCCTTTTCACTCTGGTAGCAGAGTGTGCTACACTCTGAGTGCCACTTTAGAAACATACTGTACTCAGTACTTCATGCCAAGGGACAGGCATGAAAAAACCAATGATATGAAACCAGGAGACTGTCATATATTAGCACATGGTCTATTTCATAAGCTCAAACTAAGCGGTAATTGTTTCTCTGCTCGGTATCATTAAGTCCACTAAAAAGCTTTTACTATAAACATTCATGCCGTTTGATGTTGTATTGTCAAGTAGGACATTGTGTAACTACAAGGAGAGTAATAGAGGTTCTGCTTTGTCCTAAGAGGATATAGAAGCATTTGAGTGGTAGGAAGGAAGCAGCCATATGGAGGAAACTCAAATGTGAAGGTGTTTCTGAACTGACCTATCTCCTTCTACTCTTTTCTTCCCCCCCCCAAAAAAAAAACCCCAAAAAACCCCACTAACAACTCTGACTACTAATGCTACTGCTCCTATTGAAGTGTTATATGCTACTTGTTCCTATTGAAGTGTTTAGCTGAAGAAAGACTGCGTTGTATAGTTGGTCTGACTGATGTGGATGAAAAAATGTACTATTGTAAGTCGCTTTGGACAAAAGCGTCTGCTAAATGATGTAATGTAATGTAATGTTTGTGTGTTTGTACTCTGATTTTCTGTGAAATCTCTTTGGTTTCTCAGTTTGCTGAACAGGCCAGCTGTTGAATATGTGTAGACATACTGTAGGCCTACAATAAGTCTACAACAACAACAACAAAAACAACAACAGCAAGAACAGTGATGCCTAATAATGTGTGATGAATTGAGGCTGGTGAGAAGTGTGTATGAATTTGGGAGCACCCACAATGTCTTGCCATGTCTTGATGATATTTCCCCCCCCAATCATTTCTTGAATATTTGTTCAGACGTCATTTGCTAATTCTGCCCACCTAAAAATACAGGCAACTGAAATGATGGTTATCTCGTATTTCACTCTGGACTTTTGATCGTTATTTGTCATTTTTGCCCGCTTAAAAACACAGTCCAATGCAATAAATGTGCTGTCTTTGCTCTGTCAGCCCCAGACTTTGCGAAAGAAAACAAATATCATTCATATAGTTGACTGAGCACAAGGGTTCCAGGGTGAGGACATTTTCAAGCGGATTATTCAATACAGGAACTAGCGAGGGTTTAGGACCCCGTAAGATCACAACGCTGACTGTAGCGAGCAACGGTTTTCCATATGCCTCCTATTATTTGAGGAGCTGTTGAGAAAAATAGACTGCGATCAAAATAGGCGTGTTCCTTAATGTCAACACCAATCAATCAAGAGCTCCCTTGCAAACTAGAACTATTTACTGTCCTCACAGTCACTTCTGGGTTTCAGAGGTAAGTGAAGCTGCGTTGAGGAGGGAGTGTCATGCCTCTGTCCCTTCATTCACGGGGGCAGAGCTGCAGAGGTCGCGTTGATCTCATGACTGTGGCACTGTGTTCCCTGGCGTGCGATGTGCCATCTGAGTGAACAGGAGAGGCTTGTTGGTCTGCCACGAGGCCTCCCCTCCAGATCCAGCACCGATGACGCTGGGGAGGGGTACAGCCACACGGAGACAGATGGCATCTACGGTGGGCGACTCCTATCCGCCCCCAGGATGGCATGACAGGAGGGCTGCTTCACTAAACATGTACACAGAAGTTTGCAAGTCTGTTTGGTACCGTCTTTTCACTAACCCTGAGATATCGGCCTGCCGTTTATGTATTTTGTATTGTATTTTATCGTTTTATATTTGTTATGTTGCATCATTATTATTATGTGTTGTCCTGACGTTCTTTGCTGCTGCCGTATTGGCCAGGTCTCCCTTGCAAAAGAGATCTTTCATCTCAGTGGGCCTGGTTATATAAAGGTTCGATTTTGAGAAGATTTAGGGTGACTCTGTTTCACATTGAGAGCATCATTGTACTGCAGCTATGTTATTATGTGTGATACAAAATATGTAAAAGCGTATTTACAATCAGTAAAGTTATATATTAAATATCATATGGTGGATTCACAAATTGCAAGTTACCCAAGAAGGAAACTTAAAGACATTTTTCATCAATATTATATTGCTGAAATATGGGTTAGGTGACCATATTATTTGATTTAAACACTCCAGAAATATACCTTGAAGTAGGTACAGAAAATATTTTTGCCTCATTTTTTAAAATCTGATGGATATATCCGGTCGAGGATTTTGACTTCTAACAAATAATTACTTCTTAATAAAAGTGTAGCGCAAACGGGTGTGCAGAGTGTAAACTAGAGTACAAATATTTTAGTTTACTTCAATCAAACCAGCTCCTTCATCATACAGTATGTGTTAGTGCTAGTGCAGGCCTGCTGTTACATTATTAAACTCCCATCATATTGTTGGACCAAAATTAAACTTTGAGCTGCAAAGCATGAAGGTTCAATTGCTTTGCATTTTAAAACAGAAAATTCACATCTGAATATCTTTTGCAATGGCATGAACTTAATATTTCAACAGGCTTAATTCAAACAGTCCATAATTTGACCTACATGTAATATGCAGCTACAATGTCACGAGGTTTCATCAGGAAATGTCAACAAATGTCAATAACTGAAACAACCCACCTGGAAAAGTTGCACATGCATTGCACATCCTGAAGGTTGTCCATATCTCCTCTGCTCTCCCTAGATATCCCACGCACAGGCTGATCCACAGAATACCGGTTCCATCCTAATGTCCTGGCCCTCGCTGTCGTATTAATCACTTCCAAAATGGAAAAAATGAGGAACACTGACAGAACGTTTTAGACTAGGTAATGCAACCTTTCTATTTATCCTGTTTTCTCTATGCAGAAGTGAGATCTCGCTGCTGTGAATGCCTCACATTCTGACTTGTGTCTGGTTTCTATTACACCAGCCCTTCTACCCAAGAAGGAAGTATTAAATAAAAGAGGCGGAAAAAATCCTCCTCTGGCAAGTGACCCCTCATCGAAGGGGTCAGACTTAAGGATATCTTAGTGCAGATTGAAATTAACGCCCATCTGAGGGAGCGTATTAATCGCAACACAGTCAACCTCCGCCCAC